>JANHGN010017296.1:89845-138446 GCA_024605025.1 Megaceryle maxima
AATTTATTTAATTTTATTGATAATTATGCTTCATGTATCACACTAGTCAGACTGAAAAAGGAAAGTCATACACAATGCTAAGTTCACATGCTAAAAAGACTCATATGGGTCTTTTGGGACTCTCTTCGAGATTGGCAACACAATCTTCTTCCTTTCTGAAGAATGAGGTTTAAGAATATCTCAAAAAAATGCAAGGCCTTTATAATTTTTCAACTAATCAATTTGTCCTGCTTGAAGAATCAACAGGGCTGGAAAGAAAAGCAGAATCTTGGTGACTAAAATTTTCTTTCATCAGGATCCCAGAATGAACACGTGGTAGATCCTGGGTAAGCTACATCCATTGATCTGTCCTTCACAAACTATTCTAAAAGTATCTTGCTTTACTCTGAAGCACTCTTTCAGAAGACAGTAATTTCTTTTAGTTAAACTGCCACAATACTTTATCATTCTTAACTGTATACTCATTATTAATAAATCTCATATTCATACAAGTCATTGTTGTTTAGCTTTGTTTTGTGGGGTTTTTTAAAAATTTTTTTTTTTGAGAGCCATTTTTGCTCCTCCATTGTATCATTAGCAGCAGCTACCACGACTGGGTAAGACTAGGTACACTCAGCTCTTAAAACCAGAATTTAGTAGAGTGGGCACTTCTGTGGTGGTCTTCTTGCTCCATCCTCTTCAAGACAGATATGTCTGTTATAACATCTTGAAAGATGATTTAGATGTCTTTTGGTGAAAGCGATAAAAAATGATAAAATGAAATATGCATTGACTTAAATAAAGATTCCCTATATTTTACCTGTTTTTATCCAAAAAGCTGTGTATCAAATCCTGGTAAGTTTTCATAGCCAGCAATACTGGAGAACAGATGGGACAGGTGCATCACTAACTAACTAAAGACAAACTATGGGAATCCATGCTCTTGATCACCTCTCCTCAGGCAAGCTCCAGTTTTTCCTCCTTTTGAAAGGCATGGTAAACTCCCAATAGAAGATAGATTGTTTGCATCTTCTTCAGTGATATTGACCCATCTTTCTGATAAAATTAGGATGTATACCGAACAGCTATAAATAGAAGATTCGAGATGCTGATAATAGAATTTGCAGCTTCCTTTAGAAGACCTAACAGATTCGGTATTATCCTAATCTTTAGATCCTCCGAGTCTCAAAAATGAGAAAAAAGGCTCTGTTGAAGAAACAGCATGCTATACCAACCATGCCCCACACATCCTGAAAAGGTTTTCAAACTTCAAATGCAAATGCTAGGGGAAAAAAAAAAAAAATCTTATTACACTTTCAGAGGAAAGAAAATGGAAACAGTAAGTACCACAAAAAAGCATCAGTATCAAAGTAAGTGTGGCTAAGATGCCCAGCTTTCAACACTAGAGCAGTCACTGGCTTTAATACAGTAATAAAATATTGCAGTATCCTGTCAAAGAGACTGAAAATCGTAGAATGCTTTTGATTAGAAGGAAGCTTTAAAGGTCATCTAGTTGAACCCCCCTGCACTGAGCAGGGACATCTGCAACTAGATCAGGTTGCTTGAGACCCATCAAAGCTATCCAACCTGACCTTGAATGTTTCCAAGGATAAGGCATCTACCACTTCTTTGGGCAACCTGTACCAAGGTTTCACCACCCTCATTGTAAAAAATGTTTTCCTTCTATCTAGTCTAAATCTACCTTCCTTTAGTTTAAAACCATTACCCCTTATACTGTCACAACAGGTCCTGCTAAGAAAATTGTCCCCATCTTTCTAATAGGCCCCCTTTAAGTACTGAAAGGCTGAAATAAGGGTGTCCCTGAAGCCTTCTCTTCCCCACACTGAACAACCCCAACCCTCTCAGCCTTTCCTCACAGAAAATGTGTTCCAGCCCTGTGACTGTTTCTGTGGCCCTCCTCTGGATCTGCTCCAACAAGCCCATGTCTTTCCTGTGCTGAAGACTCCAAAACTGGACACAGTATTCCAGATAAGGTCTCACCAGAGCAGCGTAGAGGGGCAGAATCACCTCCCTTGACCTGCTGGCCATGTTTCTTTTGATGTAGCACAGGGTACAGCTGGCTCTCTGGGCAGTGAGAGTGCATTGGCAGCTTATGTCCAGCTTTTGATCCACCAGTACACCTAAGTCCTTCTTAGCAGAACTGCTCGCAATCCCATCATCCCCCAGCCTGTACTGATAGCGAGGATTGCCCCAACCTGTGTGCAGGAATTTGTACTTTGCCGTTCTTTGAACCTCATGAGCTTCACATGGGCCCACTCCTCAAGCTTGTCCAGGTCCCTCTGGATGGCAACCCATTCCTCAGGTCTCTCAACTGCACCACTCAGCTTGGTGTCATCTGCAAACTTGCTGATGCTGCACTTGACACCACTGTCTATATCACTGATGAAAATATTAAACAGTACTGGTCCCAGTATGGACCCCTGTGAGACACCACTTTTCAGTGACCTCTCTCTGGACATCAAGCTGTCGACCACTACCCTCTGCATGCAACCATCCAACCAATGACTTTACCAGTTCGAAAAATCATCTATCTTTCTTGCTGCTGTTTTAATTGGAGAAACTCTTTCTCCCGGGAAGGAACACTTTCTTCTTAAAAAGAATTCAGTTCTATTTTGCCCTATTTTACTAAAGGCTGGTCTTGTGCATGGAGACCAAGGGCTAAAAGGCACTGGGACCTGGTACTACTGGACACAGCTGAAGGCAGTTTCAAGAGAATCTATATAAAACTTGAAATTGATTTTTTTTCTAGCCAGTCAAAAAGGAATATTTCAAATGCTAGCTTCTTTACATTTTAGAGATGCACAGAGAAGGATCTGTAAATTTTATACTTACTAGGGTACTAGATTCACCCAGAGTACACAGGTTTGTCATGTGCAGTAACTGTTTTCTTGTAGAAATATGGTTGACATTATAGACATAGCACAAAATAGGTGAACGCAGAAGGAGGATGACAAATATACTTTCTGAAGATTTTCTGAAAACCACATGTAGAAATTGTAACATGGAGAAAGCTAATTTAAATGCACACTCTATTTTTGTATTTTTATTTTTTAACAGCCTGTTATACTGATAGTACAATATCTTCTTAAAAAAAGCTTCTTCAAGGTGCAATGCACAGTTTCCACTTCAGGCAATAAGAAGAAACTGGATAGGATTTCAGAGCCCCAGTTCAAGAGCAGAAAGATGCTCTGGCCATGCATCAGGCATAACGAGCACTCTGAGCTTAAGCATGTGCTCAACAAAAGTAAAAAACATGTAAAGAACAATGTAGAGATCAGACATTTCTCACTCGTCTCCTTCATTACCTTGCTGAAAACAGCTATTTTCTGTGAGATGCAAATTCACCACAGGACTTCTTACTGAGAAGGAGTGGGATAGTATCATAACCAACTGCAAATCTACAAAGACAAGAAGCTGGAGCTGACACTCCCTTACTCTGTGGATATACTCCTTTTAAAATTGAACTTTTTTTTTTTTTTCCTGTTGAAAGTATCATTTGATACTGAAGAAAGGTCTTTACATATTTACATATTTCTGTATATATGTATACGCACATATGCATGTCTATGTGTGGGCACACATGTATATTTATAGGGTGCTAACCAATCTTGTGTCTGCTCTGAAAGACTTTTATGGTTGGCAGTTTATGAACTCGTGATACAAGCGATCCCACTTAGGAAATCAAACTGTGCATTCCCCTGCTTTCAAGTGCCAAAATGGAAACAGATCTCTGCTGACAAGTTTGCACTCTCCTTAACATTTACTTTGTATTCTAATCAAAGGTTAAAATGTTGTTAAAAAACAAAATTTATTTAACAGTTATGAAAATCTTAGTTCAGGTTGATATAAAACACTTGATCATTAATGCAGTGTTTTATGATTAGAGACATGGAAAATTTTACCACAAACATATGATTGCAGTCTAAGGTTGTCAATTCTTATAACATGACTTCCAAATTCCATGCTATATTAATTTTCAGCATATTTAAAGCTTAATAATTTAATGATTTATCCAATTTTAATTTATTCTTTCAAAGCCGCCCTGAACAATCTGAGGTGCCACTGGAGATCATAACAGTGGTCCTGGTTAAGTCAAATAATAATTATAGTGCTTTCACTTTAAAGATGAGATTATTTTTAATTATTGAGTGAAGTACTTGAGGTACCATACTTATATAATTATGCTACTCATTAAATGGTTATTGAAAGCTGAAATGTAATTTTAATGACAGCTACCTATTTTTCTTTGCACACTTTATAGATGACAGATCAGTCAGGAATCCTAGTTTGCTCAAAAAAATCCTTGCAGCTGCACTACTTCTTTCAGGTGTAAAACAATTAAGCTGTGCTTTTTAAAAACCTTAAATATTTTTTTCCTTCAAATTATATTTATATGATATACACGAGCTAATAAAATCAGAACAATAATGCACAGATTTTATTTTTCACAGTAACACCAAAATTCTGTCCCTAAACCATAAAGATATTCCAAACAATAATAGTGACAGTGCAAATATGGAAGAATAATTTTAGTCAAAATGTGTTCCTCATATAATGCAAGCAAAAAAAAAAAGAAAAAGGCTTAACAGATTGCAGACCTTTATTGTGAGTATAAAGGGGTAATCAACACACAATAAGCATTTTACTATGCATTAAAACTATATATAATGCCACGAGACTCCTTTGCTTTTTGTAACACCAAGGTTCACAACTCTTCAAACATAAAATTCCTTCATATTATTTACTCCATAGATAGATATTCAGCAAAATGATCTGAATAAAATTGATCTTCATATGTAGGAATCTCTGACAATTGACACCATAGAGTTGTGGTCTCAGAAATGAGCACCTAAAGCCTTCTGCCCTGTATTTTAATCCTTTATACACCATGTTTGAAATTCAGCGTATTTGTCCATTGTTGCAAAGGCTGGTATCTTCTTCAAATTAAGCTTTATTTTCTCACAATGAAAACCAAACAGAAGAGTAAATTTGTTTAATTAACAATATTAAAGCAAAGATTTCTGAGTTCGCTGTATGGGGAAAAGGCAATAAAGTTTTGAAGAGGGAAAAACTGCTTTGTTCCTTCAATCCCCTAGTTGAAATTAATTATAGCAAATGTTTATGAAAACATCTGTTCCATACAGTTATAAATTCTTAATTTTAGCATGGGCGATTCCAGGCTCTTCTATTATTTTGAAAGAGAGCAGGCTGACAATCAAAAGGTTTACAAAAGAGCAGACAATTTGTATTTCTACAGCACCAGTTATGCATTTTGGACTTAAGGAACTCTGCAGTAAAGAAAAAGAAAATAAAATACAAAAAGACTAAGATGACTGAAGCTTTCTGATTTGGGTCTGTTGATAGACCAAACTGGCAGTAGGAGGAGAAAAAAATATAAATATAAGAGGAGAACTAATCTCAAAACATACGGCAAATTGAGTTTTTACTACATAAACTAGATCTTTAGAAAGTAAAACGGAAAGGAGCGATGGATTTCTCTATTACGTATTTTGATAGATTCCCGAGGAGAGAGGGAGGGAAGCTCATGGCATTGCTGTATCATGTCAAGAGAGGGTGCTGCAGAGTTTAAGATGATGCAGTTGCTGCTCCCCTTCTGAAGCTCCAGAATTGGTACCAGCAGCCTGTATGCTACAGACAATGTTTCGGACTTTTTACATAACACCCTTGCAACTACAGTGTTAAATTCAATTTACACCAAATAAGCTTTTAAAATGATTAAATGGAGCAAGCTCGAAGCAGTGTACAGAAACTGAAAATAATGCCTTCAGCTAAAGAATTAAGTGCACAGCACTTCTGATATTTATAAAATAATTATTAGCCTGGAAAGTTGCAGAAGATTTCACTCTGAGCAAGTTCTTTAAGTTTTCTGAAATATGATTCAACTGTTTGTTGAGCAATCTTTTAAGTATACACCTGACTATCTCTTGCTTCAAGTTCATCTAGCATGAGATGCATAATTTGAATGCATGCATTGCTTGGTACGGATTTTTTGGTAGCATTTTATTTTGAACAAGTGCACCCTGAAATACTGTATTTCACAATGAAGGAAATAAAAAATAATACACTATGATAATTAGCAATATAAGGAGATAATTAACTTCAAGACTTTGCCATTAGAAATAGAAAAGTCTTACCCAGGCTGAAATACTTAATTTGTTTATCCTTCAATATTAATATAAGAAAAATATATTACGCATTAACAGTGTTTTTTCCTGGATTAAACTTGAGTTAGAAAAGGAATGCAACTGTAAAGCACAATACAGTACCCAAACTTATGCTAATCTTGTAATAGTGAAAGCTGGTCGCATAGGTAGGGAATACCGACACCAAGGTGAAAAATTAAAAGCTCTGCAGAAAGCTGCTGAACAATATAGTAGGTACACACAGTGCTTTGCAGTTATGAACAAAAACTTCTGGAGATAAGAAGAATATAGAATTGTTTGGAATTTAGATTCAATTCAGTTGTCTTTTGGATTGCTGACTTAGAACAATAAAGTGGCATCTTCTATGATCTTTGCATAAAGAAATCACCACTACATGTATGTATGAGCAAACTCTGCATATTGTCCAGGCAAAAGCTCTGTTTGAAATTATTTTCTCTATGCACTTCAGTTTAAATCAAGACACATAAAAATAAGAGGGTTTCTATTATATGTGAAACTGCTTCTGAATGTTCACAAATCTAAACACACTAACCCTGTCATTAGGTTAGTCTGTAAATTAACATATCACCTTTTCCACATGTGAAATGTACATGTGAAAAAGTGTGGATGGGAAAAGAGATACAAAACTCTAGATGACTGATTTTGAAATTAGAATGTAGCATCAGTGTTTAACTCTGCCCCTTACAGCTCAATTTAAAAGAAATTCAACAATAGGTATATTCAAAAGACTTAAGAGTATTTCTTTTCCTGATGAACCCTCTGTGTTTACCAAAATAGGCTGAGCTATACACATATACTCAGAATACATATATATATATATGATCTATATACATAGACTAAGGAATTTTACTCTAAAACCACTGAACTAATTCATAGGAATGCTTGAGAAGAATTTTCAGGTGATTGCAAGGTACCAAAATCTTAAATAATTTACATCCAGAGGTGTTATAATATAATTTCAAACTTGGGCTTTCCACCATGCTCATTGAGATGCTAATACTGATTTAAATGCTTCACAAAACACATGTACATGGAAAAGCAGTTTAACTTTCCATTTAGTGGGAACCACACAATAACAGCTTATATAAGCAAATGTGACTTCCACCAAAGTCAATAAGCATTTAGTCCAGTAATGCCTGGACTGAATTTGTACCAGCAGCATTAAGATTGGTAAAAGAAAAAAAAAATCCATTGAATAAGGTAAAATGAGATTCTTCTAACTTTTTTTTTTCAGTTATTGTTTCTCTTAGTGTCTTTTCCTGTCTTTGGTAAATTATGTCTATTTCTGTTCATATTCTCAGTAGGACAGCCTGTTTCTACTACTTAAGCTGGCTGATCATTTACTATGTATGACTTAAATTCCTAGGTCATCATCAAATGTGACTCAAAGTACTCCATAACAAGAGACAAAGATTTTAATGTAGTCTGCAGTGGAAGCTGTATACCTAATAAATACTAAAATCTCTAACTTCAGCAAATTCTTTAAGAGCACACACAATTAACAAAATAGCAGATTAGAAAAACTACTAAAACGGAGGATAAAGTGATCCAGTATACCTAGGGATAAGTAGCACAATTCAACTTTGCACAGAAAGAAAAAACATCTTAGAAGTCACCTGGCGTCATTGCTAGGAACTTAAATCTCATGATATACAAACGCCGAGTGACTTATCATTTGCATCCAGAAGAATTTAGCTAATTTTAACTTATAAACAGCCTAAAAGGCCTTTGAGCTATAAATTGCAATAATCTAAAGATGGCAAGAGGCAATAAACATGAGTTAATGACTCAGCATCCTCCTGAGAAAGCACTGGTCATGCAGCTTTGCTTAATCTTAGACATGCACAATCACTGTAAAAAGGTAGTCTCCAGAGACCATTTACACTGACAATAAGAAAAACATACCATCTCTTTATATGTTTGAAGGCTACTATTGTCCTTTAATTTACTTCAATTACATCCTATTTTTAACGACATTTCTATCTTATAGATAGATGCAATCCTTCTGTTCAGGATAATAAATCATATGTAAGTATATTCTGTTTTTCATATTCAAAAGCAGTAATGCATATTCCATTGAGTCTAGGGAAAAAAAAAAAGAAAAAAAACCCAACAAACCAAAACAGAGCCAAAAAAGATTGAGTGGAAGTTTTCTAACATTCTGTTGTTTTGCCAAGATTAAATGATAGTAAAATACAAATGAGAAAGGATTAAGTGCTTTTTTATTGAAACAGAATTGCCCTTTCAACAAGAAGCTAGCTGCTCTTCAACTGAGAATAACAACTTTATGAGGAGAAAGGCCAGCCTGGCTGGGAAGCCACGTGGTAGTGACAGGCAGCTCTGCCTCCTAAAGTTGTGGAGGTGGTCTCACGATAACCAGGACCAGAGGTTAAAAAGAACAGGAGCAGTTCAGCTTTGGTTTTTTTTTTTTTTTCCGTTTCTTATCAAAGGAAGCTACTACAGCAGGCTGATGATTTATATCACTACTGGTGGATGTTAAAGGCTTCTCCTGAAAGCAGAACTTTCTTAGACCTTCTTCTTTGAGTGTAAATACGTTTAAGAACACTGTGAAAAATCACACCACTTTTCTTTGTCCAGCACATACGTGCAAAGAAGTACTGCCTGAAATCAGAGCATCCATGTGGCTACTGTGCTGACACGTATAACTAGCCACTTGCTCATCTCGGGTGAGAGACAGCATTTATGGCTAGGAGGCAACCAGAAAGAATAAAAGCAGCAGCACCTTTGCTGCAAAGGAAAACATGGAAATTCGGGCACGTGAGAAAACTATAATGCAGTGGAGCTACTTAGCATACCTGTGGAGGGGCTGGCACTACCCCTGAGAACCAGCAGCTGAACTGTGGGTTATGACTTTGAGGAATAAGAAGCAGATGACAAGCCTGAAGTTAGGAAGTTGTCACAGAGATGCAAGCCTGCGCAATGGTTTCCTCAAATGCTATGTTTTAAAAATCACATAGTAAAAGATGAAGAAGAGTCCCACGTCAATCAACATAGGAAGCAGACGGTTACTGAAAAGCCCAGGGCCAGGAAGAGGCACTTGGGCATCCAAAGCATACCTGTCACCCCAGAAAGCTCATCTCCTTTGGCTCCCTCCAGCTGCAGCCACCTCCTCCTCCTACCACAACTCTTTTTAGTAATGCTGGAAGCAGTCATATCTGTTGGTCCAACAGGCTACTTTGGATTTATATCAACATAAACTGAAGAATAGTTAGTTAGAAATAGGATCCTGCTCCTATCTATTGAAAATACGTTTTAAATAATGTAACTACGTAGCACGTTTTAGTAGCATTACAGACTAAAAAAACCAAACAAAGTAGAGAGATAAGCAATGGATTATTAAACTACGAACACAGCATCTTAGAAGTGTGTATGATTTTTACTTCCTTTATCCATCATCTGTAACACAACGGGAAGCATATTTTTTCATTCCTTAACAAATCTATTACACAAATAATTTTGCAAAATGCAATTTAGTCTCTAGGTAAAATTTTAAAGTTATCTGGTAAAATGTAAAAGAGTTGTTCCATCAGTAGCAGAGTCTGGAGGTAAGGCAATTCAGTAGTACACTGTTAACAAAAGAAAAAAAAAATCCTCTAAGGATATAGCTTATGCAGCACCAGTACCTGGCAAACTTGAGCAAGATGGTCTGAAAAACGTCCCAAGAACCTAAAAATAAACACCACTGACACAGAAACTCAAACTCCTCAACTCTGAAAGGGACATTCCTGCTGCCAATGGTACAGTCCTTATCCTAATCAAATTAACTATACAGAAGGAACCTGCACTAAAAAGGGACACCTGAGTTTAAAGGTGCCTAGCTTGGCTTTATAACATGAAGCCAGGAAGCTCTAGACTCCTAATCTGAGGCTGTAATTAAGACTGCTAATTCCCAGAATATATTGTTTATCCACTAGATCCACACCTCAGAGACCACCCCACATTTTCTATAAATTTCTCCAGTGAAAAAACACATCACCAAATAGTATAAAAAAAGTACTGAGCTAGAACTTTTAAACTGCCAAATCAAAGTATGCCAAAACATAATGAAAACACTCAATTGTAATAAAAATTCTTTTACATCAACCCTTAGTTAATTTGGAGAGAATCAACTGCACACTTTGCAGGTACAAAAGCAGATACATATTGTGAATGACAGATCTAGAAAAATTTGAAGAGCAAAGGTATATATGCATTAGCAGTAAACTCTAGATGTTGTAAGAGATGAAAGTCCACAGCTACATCAGAATATAAAACTATATCAAACTGACAGCCAGAATGACAAAACACTTCTATTTACTACAGTGCAAAGCAGTTTGTTGAACAATGGTCGCTCTGTTGTAGATACTGAGAAAGAAACTCCCCCAAAACCATTTCTGCAATGACATATCATGGGACAGATTTCTGTTCTTCACCCTTGCCCTCCTGTGAGGAGGAAGAGTACTATCAATCCTTGGTGATGCCTCAGAACAGAACTATGGGTGCAAGTATGAAGCACGCGGAGATGTAAAATATATGAGACTTCAAAAATGTAAATTAAGTAAATATGACTAAATTCTTCTTGCATGCAACAATTATATTGTAGTTTCTGAATAGGCTGATGATTAGTTTACACAGTAATAAGAAAAATGTTACATAGTAGTCAATTTTTCTAGACAGTTACCTTTGCTCTCTAAGACAGAAAATATGCAACATCTTTTAGCCAAAAAGAAAAGAGCCTAGGTGCAAGATGAAAATGTCACCCAGCATTAGAGAGCATCAGGTTTTTGACTTTGCATTTTTGGGCCAAGTATCACCTAAGGAAAATGTGAAAAGGCGTTTCACATCTGTAATTCATATTAGAGCACAAAACACCCAGAGAGAAATGGAACAGTCCTGAGGGACTACAAATTTTAGAATACTTTCACTTTTTCTTCAGAGTTCACCTTCCAAATTCAGGACATGGTGATAATTTGCTGTGCTGTGTGACAGGTATGGTACCTCTATGTCCAACCAGACAGGAAAAAAAGAAACTTTTGACTCTTCCATACTACAGCTCTGCACTCTCAGCAGGCTTGACACTGCTACCTCCAACACTGCATTCAGATGGCACGCACCTCAAGTGATGTGAATGAGTCTGCACAAGGTCATTTATGCTTATCCATAACATGGTATTAGAGGCTTTAAAAGCATGGGTGTAGAAATCACACACATACTGTGGGAGTGAAATTCAAGACAACAGCTGTCTTACTCAAGCACAGGCAATATCTGAAAAAGTACTATATGCTGTGACTGCAGGTCATAAGAAAGAGCAAGGAAAAATATGTACATCTGAACAAGTTTTCCGTTTCCTCTCATTGGAATGACAGTGAATAAAGACGACAAAATTACAGCATGTGAATACTAGTGTAATTACTGAATAGTTCCCCACATAATTATGCAAAACAGATCTATCCATAATGTAGCCATTTTGTTTCTGAAACAGAATTTTCCTGCCATCCGTCAGTCACCCCAAAACACAAACCGTAGATGACTTAAGTACATAGAATTGACTCGATTGGTCTGTCATATAAGCAATGCATGTGAGTAGAAAAAGGTTTACTGAAACAAAATAACATGCTCCACTAGGGAAAATGCATTTTGCCTAAAGAAAAAAAGTAATGTAAATAAGTGGAGACTATTTTATAAATATAGCCTCCTCAAACATTATATGTTTACTGAAAGAATATAAATACTGTACATGACATAGATTTTTTTTTTTTTTACTAGAAACATTAATTGCTTTCTAAATACAATAATATTCATTCCCTTCAAACTGTGAGGTCTCATTTCTTTTACTGCAACATGTAACCAATTACCTAACAAAAATGTTTGCATTAATCACAATGACTCTGTATCTTAGTTTTTATACTACAATTTTTTTTTTTTCCTGCTTAGAACTAAACTCCCTCAAGCATTCTTCCGTGCCAACTGTTAATTTCTATCAGTGATAAAGTTGCCTTAAGCTTCTTTTAACATCTACTGGACATGACCTCATAAAATTTAATGCCATTCATTAACCCCGAGCACTTAACTTTACACAGTAATGTCAGGCATCTGACTTTTCAGTGCATGAGAAATCCACGTGGGAATCGTTTGAGAGATACAAATTACAAAGCATTTGAGTAGTAGAAAGAGCATCAATGAACAATATTAAAGGGTGAATCAAGACTTGAGCAAAAACAGGGTTCTTGTTATGCCTTCTACATAGAAATATAAAACATTTATACAAAAAAGGAAGAGGCTGCAATATTACCATTCTGGCTTGTGAGGGGACTGAAATTCAGAGCTGAGGCTGAGCACCAGGTTTTTTAATGCTATTTGAAGCAGTTACAATGTGCAGTTGTGTTTTCTTGGGTGTCCAATACCCTCCAGGCATTTCAGAGGAGCACAGGTACTGGGACAGCCTTACATTCTGCAAAGGCCATGCACCAAGCAAGACTGGGGTAAGCCAGAGCAGCAGTTTCTTCAAAATGTTCCTTTCTTCCTGCAAGAGCTTTGCCTAGGTTTAGCTTTAGAGTGTGGTTGTTCTTCTGATTTTGGTTATGTACCAAGAAAGCTTTTGGAGGGACAGCACTGTTTTTATTTTCCCTTAGATGCACAGATGGGTGATGTCTGCTTAACTCATTTAACCATATTTCCCAGTGGCTTCACACATGTTGGAGAAAATGTGGAATATTCTAGAGGTGAATGAAAAAAAAATATTTAGCAACAATTTTCTGGCTTCTATTGGGCCAGTCAAGGACATTTCTTGTGGGGAGTGGAAACTGAGTGACAGCCTGTCAAGGGCCTGACTGTAAAAGAACGCATTGGGGGGGGGGGGTTGGGGGGGGGGGGGGGAATAACAGGAAAATAAAATAATAGTAATAATAATTTTTTAAAAAAGTGGTTTATTTTCTATTTCTGTTGGCTTAAGAGATATCTAAGCATCCTCTGTGAAAAAGGACAGTGCTATGCAGCTAGAAACATGGTCCATCAGAGTCCCTGATAGCAATCTGCTTATTCAGCTCTGTTACACAAAATTCCCTCCTCTAGTCTGTATACAGGGCTTGCTTTTTCATGGTGTCTCACACTGTTACATTCCGGATTAAGCAGTTTGTGCCACTGGAGCAGGGATCAACTTAAAATTTCTATACAAATTGTATAAGGTAGCTATAAATTGCTTCAGGAGAACCCGTGTGAGATTTGACTCTGATGCCTCTAAGTGCTACAATTTTATTTATTTATTTTTAAGCAGGAAAAAAAAAAAAAAAAAAAAAAAGAGATGGCTTTCAGAACTAAGCAGTAACTCCTGAATTTACTGATCTTAACTAAAAAATAGATTCTCTGCTTTCCTATAAATCTAAACAGATGGAAGTAATTTTACTCAAGCTTTATTTCCACAGAAAGGTATCTCTAAGCACAAGGCAGGTATTACAGAATTGAGATTTCCACATGTGAAGAACCATGATCCCTGATACCAGCCCTATCTCCAATTTCTCAGAATGACTCTTTTAGCTATAAACTGCACATAACTAACATCTACAGTCAATTCACACTTCATACTATTGAAAATGTTTTTGCATCTTGCTTGCCACTGGTCTAAGATCACTTTCGCATAATTAAAGCATGATGCAACATCAGTAAGCGTGCACCAGTTGGAAAAGTTTTTATTGCCTAATAGCAGGGAATGGTAATAAAGCAGATGTACACCAGGCCACATGACAATGGCAACCAATTGGTCTGTGTTTGGCAAAGCAAAGTATTAATGTTTTATAAACACGAAGTATGTTATATACTTTCCTAACAATATGGATGTAAATCTCTGCACAGCATAAATACTTGTGCTGATCAACATAAGGATACTGCTGTGATAGGTATTTTGAAGTTGTAGATAAGAGCTCAAGCTGCAAGATGCCAACAAAAATGGAAGCTTATAATCACTGCCAGACTCTTAAATGTAGCAGTACTTGTGGGACTTTCTGTAATATAAATAGTAATTACCTTCAATTTGCAAAAATAAATATACCCGTGCACATAACAAAACTCACAACTCAGTTTTCTACATATGAAGCAAACTTTAAAATGGGTCAGTTCTGAGTAAAACAACCCCCAAAACAATGTTTTGCTCAACACCACCTAAAGTGCCCAAATACGTATACATGTGCATGCACATAAAGAACTGCTCCAATATACATAAGCAAACAGTACAGAATTAGTGTGAGGGCATCCACCCTGTAGACAATTCAATCAATTTCTCAAGTGACACCCACACGTGTCTACACACACAAAAGCAGATGTGGCATTAAGATTTACAAAGTTATTGAAACTTTTAACAAGTAAAACGCATCTTTACTTAGCTACACCAGAATGAGGAATAAAGGGGTTTACATATGTTCCAATTCTAAACCTATCAATCAAACCCATGTTATTCCTTTGGGAGCTTATTTACATGCATATTTATCAGCCTCACATGCTAATTCCCTGCTGTTTTATGCCTGCGAGGCATGTTTATGAGTCATAATTGTTGATCTCATTTGATGTATTTCACTGAAGTAAGACATTATTCAGTTATGTGGCCTAATGTCAATGAATTACGATGACCTGATCTTCGAAATGCAACTTGCTCTTTAATTTTTATTAGAGCATAACTTATTCAGAAGAAGAAATACACTAAAATGGAAGATTGCATGCTTTGGTAGTCTTTTTACTCAAACATCTTATTTTTGAAACACTCCTCCCTCCCTCTAGGCCAAGTTTTGAAAGTGCAATTCGTAAACACCAAATGAGAAGAATTTTTGCCTGAAATTAGTGCGTATTTCTCAAAGTGAAATTATTATAAGGTGTACAAATCTCATTGTGGTAGCTTTGGTTGAGCTGTCAATGCCTATCTAAGTGGTGAGCCAGAAGGGGCACTAGCAAGCGGATGAATGTGGTGCTTCTACAATTCTGCTCCTTTTACAAAGACCCATGGCAGTCTTCTAATGCCTCAAGTAACCTTTAAAGGTCTAAATTACCTTTAAAAAAAATCTGATTAATAACATTTCTCAGTGATCGTGCCATTTTTCCTAATGCGATTGTAGCATGAAGGAATCATAAAGTAACAACTTATTTTTATTCTCTTGTAGTAAAGACTTGGTATCCTTATAGTAAGCATCCACACTCTAACATCCACAGTGTAAATTACGGTACAGCCTAACAGAAGATTACCACCGTACATGTAACTTACTACATGACTTTTAAGATGTTAAAACTTCCCATCTTAAGATACAGAATTGCTTTGATGCAATTACCATTTTGTTATACATACAAATAAGTATCAATTTACAATTGATTTCACCACAAAACCCAGAAGTATTTGTTTTCTGTATTTGAGTTAAAAGATTGTCACAGTTAATACAATGTTGAATTTAGGTTAATCTTTATCTATAAACAAAACAAACCCAAACCATCTAGGTATGTTGACAAGTTTCAAAGTTGCTGCTCTGAGCTACAGCTTTAGCAAGGAACAGAGTAATACACAGACAATTAAAACTCTCTTTAGCCAAGTAATGTAAATGCCAGACACCAAATGTAGGCTCATTTGTCCATAGGAATCTCAAACTGAATCTGACAGATATGAGTAAGCATCTTTGAAATTGCAGAAAACCAGCAAGTATTTTCCTAAATTTGTAATATCTAGAGGACTTGCAGTATAATAAATATTATTAATTCCAAGACAAAAAAAAAACTTCAGCAGATTTTTCATGACCAGAATTAAATCTGTGGTTCTCATTTATAGCTGGTTTTGAAAAAAACCAAACAAACCAAACACAAAACCCAAAAACTATTTTTCCTGAAAACTTAAAACATATGAAATAGAGCCCAAGACCATTTAATACAAGATTTGCTCTTTTTCAAAGGTGCCACGGAGCATTTAAGACAAGGTTTATATAGTACATTTCTAAACCAGAAGTTTGTTTGAACTTGAAGAAGCAGTTACTCTGATGGCACAGTTACAAAGATGTAACTTTAGTTCATACAAACGCCACAAGGCAAACTGTCATGTGTTCATCATAAATTTATAAAATATATTAAATAGAATCCTTCAGAAAAAAAAGATAAATCTTAATGCCAGAACTTTTGAAACAGAAGATTTCACTGATTATAGTACAAGAACCCCAAAACAGAGCTAGTCTTCCACAGTAAAAGCTCTGATTTACATCTCGTCTTTCTTTCAAATCAAACATGCAAAAGAGACAAGCTCATTTATCAAGTGTTTGTTGGTGAGTTGTTTATTTCTCGGTGTTTTGTGTGTGGGTTTTGGTTTTTTTTTTCCTCTTCCAGATTAGCAACAATTAATGCTACATTTTCTCCAGCAATAGTAAAATCTCAGTCTTAGTCTGACCAATAATCTGGCCACCTGGCTGTCCTAATTCAGAATGGAGCTTTGTAGACTTTTACAAAGGAGAATTTTCTTTCATACAATAAACAATGAAGCAATATTGGGTCACAGAAATTTGGAGGTGGCCCTATGGCTCAATATGCTTTTCTCTTCCATTAAGATAACATCTGTTCTGGCCACCAGTCAGCAAATCAAATTTGATGAGAATTCAACTGAGTGAAAAGTAGAAATTCCCAATAATGGACAAATTTATGTTCCATTGCTCCACTCTTTAAATATTTCAAATGAAAAGTAAATAAAATGAACAGTAGTATCTTCAAATATTATGAGTAATATATAGAAAATATGTTGCACTATAATATATATAAACACAAATATTTTGACATCACTGAAATCAAACTTTTACACATACTACACAAGAACTCTATCCATTCAGTTGCACTTAATATTGAAATACTATATAGTTTATTTTTCCTAAGGTTAAATCATTGATTCCATTATAAATACAACTTCTCAGAAGAACAGAATTATCACCACCACAAAAGCTTTTGCATGAAGCATTTGGATTCAGTTTGTGTCTTTTAACCTCTAGGAAGATAAAAAATAATAATTTGCAATGGGGTATCAAAATTTTTGTGAATAAATTAATCATACAGGGCTATTGGGAATATTTTGGTTACATGGTCCCAGTTGCACTAAACTGAATAGGATTTGTTGATAAATTTGAGTACAGTCTTCCTACACAGGAGTTTATGTATTATTGGTTATCACTCTGATATCCAAGCAGAAGCATTTAACTGCCAGTTGTTTGTACAGAATTAAGATATTTAACAGAAGAAAGAGCAGGTGGGGTTTTTTTTAAGTGGCCATTATAGTTGCCTTACAATAAATCTGATTTTTAACTTTCTCATCTACATGTCATGAAATATCAAAAAGAGAAAGGTATTGCATTTGCCTCAACAGAAGCTGCGGAGTAAATATGAAGGTACCACTGTACTCACTGATTTGTAAGGCATTTTGAGAAATATGTCAAGCCAGCTAACGCCCCCAGTAGCTAATAACATAATGAAACAATAAAAGCAGTGTAGTACTTACTGAAAAAAAAAAAAAAAATCTCTTAAGAAGGTTTAGCATTTTCCCTCTTCTTAAGACAGAAGCTGTCAATGCTGGGATACAAAACATGGAAATAAACAAGCCCAAACAAATCAACTTTGTTAACTATTTCATTAAGATGGAGTAGCATTCCTTAAACTTTTGGCCAAATCATGTTTTAAAAGTAATACCCATCTATATCTCTAGTGAGCCACCATTGAAAAAAGTTTAGGGAATAGTTTAACATATTCAAAATATTTTAACTTTGTTACTCATAATACTGAAAAGGTGTCAATGATCTGCATCTTCTAAAATATTTTTAATTTCCATTACCAACAATACTTTTAGTTGAAATTTC
Source organism: Megaceryle maxima (assembly GCA_024605025.1). NCBI lineage: Eukaryota > Metazoa > Chordata > Aves > Coraciiformes > Cerylidae > Megaceryle > Megaceryle maxima. The sequence continues at coordinate 107,880 of JANHGN010017296.1, forward strand.
TAAGTCAACAAGTGCTTATTTAAGTTTGTAAACAAAAAAGAAAAACATTTTGTGTATTCTGACATGTAGCCAAGTTACTTTTTTTTGGTGAATTAGCTACTTGCCTCACAAGAATTGTCTGGAAGAAAGCAAAAGCCAAAGGACAGCATTGCCATGGCACTGTTCTGGACCTTAAACAGTCTGGGTCCACTTCCTGGCCCTGCTACACGCTTCTTCATGAACTAGACATATCATATCTGCCTGCTTCACATTTTTGTTTGTATGAGAACATACAGTCTTGTTATTCTTCCTATGGCAGTTATGAGAATTAATTTCATAGCTTCTTTAGCACATGGTACCTTCTAATGGGGTGAGGGAAGCACACAAAAGCAAAGCAAACATCTGCAATACCACTTCCATTTTTGAACAGATTAAGCCACGGAGCACAAACCGCATCATAAGCTTGTGTGACTGTCACAAATAGTGATAATAAAACTTACTTGCTACATCCTTTTGTGTCATTTGTATTGGAGTTGAAACAATACAGTCACATGATTACATGCAGTGATCTAAACATTTGATATGACGAAAAAGCTGAACAGGGACACTTGAGAGTAACTAAAAGATACTCTAGATCAGACAGAAGTGCTCAATCTTGTCATAGAGCATGTATGTTCATACACATACATATAAATCTCAAAATATTTAGAAACAAAACCCAGCAATAGGTCACTTACACAGAACCAGATTTAAACAGAAGCTCACATACACGTGTTTGAAACATGATGTTCCTTTATCCAGCACTGTTTAGACTTGGGTCAGTTTTCTGTTTTGTTGACTGGGGAGAAAGACATGCGAAAAGAGAAAGGCTATGCACATTTCTCCCTCCCCCCATTATAGCACTCAATTTTCTTTGGAGATAAAGGTATTTTATTGTTATCCTGTTTATTTAGCCTTTTTTCAATTATCATGCATCTTAGGAGGAAAATGAAGACTGGGACTTAAAATAGTCAGTTATATGCACTGTGCTTCTGCATGGCCAAATTTTGACACTAAATGCTTGAAATCTGAACACTCCTACAACTGAGGAACTCCAAGTAACTAACCAAAATCCAGTACCTCATGCTAAATTACGGCTTCCCTTAGACAATAAGGGTTACTCAGGCTTGTTACCTGTACAGTCAATTGGAACCTAGTCATTAATTATAACAGGATCAGGTCCCTGACTTTTTCAACATCAAAGAAACATCTTTCACAGTCATTTTGCTATAAATAATTAAAGCTGATTAGTAATAATAGGGTACCGCAACCAAAAGGTAAACAGTGGAGACATTTATTATCAAAGTAAGAAAAGAAAATTAAAATAACCTGCAACACTTTTGTATGTGCAATTCATCAGGAAATGTAAAAGAACAAAAACAAATGTTGGCTCATTCCAGAGGTTCTTTGTCATCATTAACGTATTCAGGTTTTCACAGCTGAATTGCTGTACTTTGAAAAGATTTTCATGAAAGGAAACTCAAATTCAACGTTTAAACAAAGCTGTCAGGTGTTTGTATGTCCAGAAAATGTTTTCTCCTTTTAAAAAAATCCTCTAGGTTAGAATTATTATTATTCCTTTGCTCTCAATTTGTAAACAAGAGAACATAAGCATTTGTTAGGCAGCATGTATTTATTTTTTTATTTGCTATTACAAAGCTGAAACAGGCTGTTAGAAATATCTGTTCCAAAGCGGAGGTGAAACTACCTGGTATGGACATTTTACTTCATTACTAGTTCTGTTCCTCAAATTGATACAAATGGCCTCCTTCTGTTTCTGTCTGTCTGCTTGCCTGAGCAGTGGAGCTAATTGTCAGAGCTGGGGAGATCTCCTATACCTAAACAGAAGATATGCATTTTGTAACCTGCTTAATTTGCCTTATGTCCTGGATGGCCCTCAGTATGTTGTTCATTAAAGTATCAGCTGTTTCAGTTGCAGCAGTGGCAACCTAAGTATAGGCCTATTTTTCTTTGTTAAAAGGCCGTAAATAATATACATCTTACCAGATAATTTCTTTCCACTTAAAATAAGTACAATGGTTCTTTATTTCCACATCTTTTAGTTTTGCCTGTCCAAAAAGGACAAGGATGGGGTACCTAAAGAGACTAAAGTAAGATTATTATCAGTCAATCAGAAGCCTAGAACTGAAGCTTTGCAGTGTCACTTGGCACTTAAGTGTAATTAGGTTGAACCCTTCCCATTTTAAAATAAAGAATTCCTGATCTTTACAAATGTCCACATATATGAAAGATAGGATCCCATCTGTGCTGACATATTTCTGTTATAAAGAGCAATAATTTTCTATTACAATCAAATCTGTGGCAGTAAGACTCTGAAAATATTTTAACATACATTTTATCTCAGTTACAGAAGTCTGTAGCATCAGCTAGCTGCACAAAATTCACTGACTGCTTTGTAAATTACAATCTTCTGTATGTTAGAACATAAGTGAACTCAAACAGTTATTATCCTGTACCAATCATGTTGGCCTCAGCTAGAATTCTGATTTACTAGTATTTTATTATACATACACAAGTACAATCAAACCTGCGCCGTTCATTTTTTTTTAAGTTAAGAGAATATGCCTTTTCCATATGTAGGCGAAATAGACAGTCATTGTCTGGAAACACTTAATAAGTGAGATGTTTATGGATAGTAACCTTCATAATATATTTCTGTACCAAGTTTGAGTACAATATTCAAAGAATGATTCCATTCTCATTGTTAGCTTCTGTATAACTTCTAATAATAAGCTAGTTTTAACTTACTCTCAATTACATTTACAGAAGTCATATTAAAAAAGATTATTCTGTTTTAATTTTGTTGTTCAGTAGGTTACTATAGTTAAAATGGAAATTTCTGTTTGGTATTTCAAGCTCCTCTGAGCATGTAATATATAGCATAAGAATCTTTCATTCAACTTGCATAATTTTCTTTTATACCACACATATTATACTACAGGTATACTAGAAAATGAGATGAGAGCCAACTACTTGAGCTTTAACTTGGATTTGAGAAAAGCTAGGAAAAGGAAAAGAAACTCTGAAATCAGCTTTTCTGAAAGTAGGATCACAAGGAGTTATCAGAAGAATGACATGAGGCTGACAAGTGATTTATGCCAGTATTAAGGCCAAGCTCTATCTGGGAAGAACTGGAAACTCCCAGCGGAGATGACTGAACTGAGGTAGTGTGCCAATGTCATTAGTGAGAATGGTCTTATTTTGATACACCAATTTAGAGTAGAACTTGAAAAATTAACATATTAGGTTTCTTTTAGATCAACAGACACTGCTGTCCAAAAGGTCTTCTAAAATATCTGCCTTGTTAACCACTGAAGGCCATTTCCCTAGATGATGTTTTTGATGGTTACCTATACCCCGGTATAATCTCCAACACTAGAATTAATGTAATGTGCAACTCACATGAAGACACCACAGAAAATGGAGCTACCAATTCTAAAAAGGAAAATTCAGCTCTGAAAGCCAGTACTGGCCAAAAGCCACAAGACTGTGTCAGCTACTCACATTCACTCCCAAAGCTGAAACAATTGAAAATACTCCTAAATATGAATTTGCAGCAAAGCCCTGAAACCAAAGGGCCCACAATGGAAAATTTCTAAGGGAATGTCAACACCTGCACAAATACAGTATTTAAAGGGAAAAAAAAAAAAATGTACTGCGTGCTAGCTATTTTCAACTAACTTTATATTACATATATGCATTTTTAAACATGCACAAGTTCTCCATTAACCGATCTCTTAGTAACAATGTATTTCTAATACAGTAAAGAGAAAATGAAGAGTTGTAGGGAAGGAACTAGTGACAGGCTGAGTTAGCTCAAGACATACTGTGTTGCTCCAATAGCCTTTGTCACTCCCATCTTGTTGTTGCTCAATTAAAAGCCACCTAAACAGTAGTTATTATTAATAAATGAATATTAAAATGCTTGTTATGTTAGCATATGGTGTTTGAAGATGTAAAAACCATTCTTGCTTTTATTCATCCATTACAAAATGAACCAGACTGAAGACAGCTCTTTCTCCTCTAGCGTACCTGTACCTTTAATGGAATAGCCAAGCCCTGGAGAAGCACAAGAGTTTTGTAAAAGGTTCAGTAGAAAACAACCGTGCTGGTGGGGCACACTGAAGCTTTCTGCTTGAAGGATAAAACTTGCCAATGAAGAACATGGGGCATTCTCAGAGCCTGGTGCAAACCATAGCATGAAATCCCAAAGGCATTAAGAACAATCACAACCCTCAGCATCTCCTGTTCCAATATAATGCAAAGAAGTTCTCTGTTCCAATCTTGTCTTTTTAATGAAAACACAAAGTAGCATGCATATTTAAAAGGACTCTTAAAAATGCAATGTTATACATCATGTATACATCCCTCTCTGGAGAGAAGAAGAAAGAACACACATTACATGACATACATGACGTCATACAATACAGTGTTGAAAAATATTTGATAAGTAGTAAGGCTTCAAGAACTCACTATATCTGCATTCTCAATTGCTTTTACATAGGAACGTACTTCTCACACAAAGAAGTCTAGACCTCTGTGGTTTCTTTTAAATGTAATCAACAGAAATGTTCTCTAAAACCAGACAGATAAATGCCATACAGGCCAATCTGTATTAGCATTGTCTCCCTGACTGAAGGGTGTTATAAGGGCAAAAAACCCCAGCTCAAAACTGAATAGCTACTGACTGCTTACGAGACAGTAACAATTTTCTGGTAGCAAAAATTCACTTAAACGTGGAATGAATGTGAAAGGATGTACCCACAACCAAAGCAGTCCCATGTCAATTACACTTAGCATTTGGAGAAATTATTTGATTGCACATGGGTCCCTCTAGGTTCAGAGAAGGTGGCATTTACTTTATTAATTGCCATCTTTTTTCTGCATGTTTTCTGTAAACCAGGTATCTCAAACTCCATGTAAGGTACAGTTCTGCATGGTAATACTTTCAAGTGATCAGGGTTATGAGGTTAACATCAGAACAAGAAAATTCTCCAAAGACGAGTAATGGAAACACAGAATATGGCCAACATGGAAATAGGAATGTTCTCTTACAACCTCTCATATTTTTTCACAGCAGTCTTGAGAATCAGGAGGGATGCAATGGTAAGTAAGTATGAGGTGGGCAATTGATCTGTCTCAACTGGATTAATTTCAGTCACACGGTCCAGTAATTATCTTTGTCCTTCCGGCTACATCTGCCTTTTCTGTCCTCACCACCAACTACAGCCTTTAGATATGAAATATACACCACCACCACCCCTCAACCTCCAAATCCAAACCACTCAGACCCATTAAAGGTTTCCCCTTTTCTTCTATTAGGAACAAAGAACACATTACATTTTTCTATGTGAAGTATGCTATTAAGTAATAGCTTGTACACTAATTAAAGCAAATGTAATTGTGAGAACACACTGACATTGTTAAAGTAAATTACCCAATTCGTTAATAGTTTCATTTCAAGTGACCTTAATTGTATTAATTGTGATATTGAGCAAATTAAATTGAAGAGTATTAAATGCATTGTTCCAGTCTGTCCTTAGAGGATCAACTTCCTCATTACATCAATGAAATGGGAATACTACCTACCATGCTCTTCAAAACTTGTGTCAGAATGTGGTGAACACTATAACTTGGAGTAAAAATTCAAAGCAGGTCAGAAACGGTTAACCTAGTTATCACATTTCAATTTTATACAAACCTCAAGAATTTGGAAATTAACAAAATAGTTTGTCAGATGCAATACAAAGGGAGGAACTAATAAAACAAAGTTTCTGAAATTTGTCTTCTTATATTCAAGGTTTATAAATCTCTGCTGAAGACTAAAAAAAATAAATTGTAAGATTCATGAGTTTCTCTGATGAACTTCCCTATTTCAGAAGGAATAATTCAAAAACACTGTTAGAATAAAATTAATATCATGAAGTCTTAGAACAGAAAGTGTAGCAAGATACCATCAACTTCAGTCAAAACCAAACATAACAATGCACAGGTACATATATGTATGTAAATTAATATACCAAAAGATATAATCCAAAACTAAATTTTCTTAAAAGAACAAAAATATTCCATTTGACATATCAGCTGGCAAAGTAAGAATCACTGCCACAGATTTCTTACCAACTATTAAAAATGCTACTTAAAAATCATATACAAGTGGATATATGCAATGCATACTTTCCTATCTTGAAGAAAAAAACCCAGCCATCAGACGCAAGGATAACATACGGGCCAAATCAACCAACAGAAAAAGACTGAAATACTAACTTGCCTGGGGGTTTTTTGTTTGTTTTTGTTATTTGTTTGTTTGACTGTCAATTAATTAAGAGCCTATCCTGATTTTTTTTAATACACAAGCAAGCAAGCACATTCTCATGACTCACCATAACTCAAGAATCAAGGTGTCTCAGTTACATAAAATTTTGAGTGCTATTAACACCCAGATCTTTCTTCAAATGACACTTGGCTCATCGGTAATGCTCTACTTGTATTTGTTCTGCTAGGTAATTGTCTCCTGCCTCGTGTTTGCAACACTAATCCTCACAGCTGTTCCTAGTGAAGTGTTTTACTCTTCTCAGGACATTTCTCCAAAAATCTCAATAATACTTTGAACTGTATGTCTGCCCTCCACTGTACTAACAGCCCTGTCCCAAATAAACTGTGTTTTCTCTCTATACCTTCACTGAGATTTCAATAAAAGCACTGAGTAGCACCAGAATGAATAAATGTATTTCTGGAATCCTATCCAATATATCCTTCCAAGTTGACAGCAAATGAACAAAAAGTAGTCTATGCATGCAGTTTTTCAACCAGCTATATTTAACAGCAACCCATGTATTTCTGAGATTTCCTTTATTTTATGAAAATGCCTTGTGAGTGAATTTCAAAACTCCAGCTGGACATGACATCTCGTGGTTCTTCATCAAGTTTGGGTAGCAGTTGCACATACTAAAAATACAATACTTCATATAGATTAACAAATCTGACTAGCTTGATGATTAAATATTTATTTTCAGCATCCTTACCAGTGATATGCTTTATTTTTATCACCTCATCTCACTGAAGGCTTCTATCCCTCTGCCTCCAAGGTAATACTTTAGGCATTTAGCACAGCTTCAAAAAATAATTCAGATCTCCTGATATTTCACAATATTGCTTAGAACATCTCTGACTGATGGACCAGCTTTACTCCATATTTCTATTATACATGATACCGAAGACTTAAAGACACAGACTTTCATTAAGCTAATTCCATATCATGCCTGAAACCTGAGGCTGAGTTGAAAAATCTTGCCTTGCAATACTTTTGTGAAGACAATCATGGATATACTGCATGAGCAGGAATGACTGTATGCTTTGATACCCAAAGACCTAACATCATCTAAGCATATGCTTTATTTAAAATGAAAAATTAAAATTTCAAAGACTTATTTTTGATATATAAAGTTTCATATTAAAATGAAGCATATGTTTCACAGTAAAAAAAGAAAAAGAAGAAAAAAAAAAAAAAACAAAGCAAAAAACCCAACAAACCACTATGAAGATGAAATGGATGCTTTATATAAAATATTTACATAGTTAGAATATAAAAAATGTACCATAGTTGGTAACCTTTATGACTTGGGGAACCATGTATTTACATATCTTTATCTTCGCATGTGCGTATGTGTGTGTTGTGTATATATTTTTAACAGTTGACAGCTGTTTTAGAGCATACAGAGATGCCAAGCTGAATGAGGGTCTTGATTACTTCAAGATTAGCTATCTAAAGTTTCTATTCATTTTAAGTGTTGTTAGTGCGAAGAGTCATTAGTCACTTCCTTGTCTCATAGAACATCAGCATACATTTACATTGTTAATGAACATTTGGGGTAAATGAATTAATGGCACTTTTAAACATCAATTCAATACTAATAACTTTGTATGTCATAGATATGTTAAGGTTGGGATAAAAATGAGAAACCTTTTCAGTCAAGGTAACTAATTGCTTCTGGGCACAATAAAGGGTAAAACTGATTTACAGTGGTTTTTAACAGGGTAAAGTTCTTGGGTTTTCTTGAAACAGAGGTGAGAGAATTACCAGTACTTTTTAAAGGAAAAAAAAAATCAGAAGAAAATGCTTATCTTTTTCTTGATTGGGGTAGACAAGAAGTAAGCTCTATTTCCTCTGTAAGATTGTTATTATTTTGGGTTATCGCAGGTTTCTAAAACTCTGTGCAAAAATGCATTTAGTTTATCAAACCAAAATGGCTCCATATTGTTAAAGACATCAAATATAACAGAGGAGGAACACTGACCTAGAAAAGCTATTTAATGTAATCATGAGGTTTAAAATACTTCCCCTTAGATGTTCATTCTGATTTTCTAACATTGAAAAAGCTTTACAAACCAATGAAAAAAAAAAAAAAAGATTAGTTCAAAAGGACAATGAAGTTTTACCAATATATTAATATATTTTAAAGCAAAATATCAGCTTCTTATAAACTGAAGTAATAAATTTGGCTAAGCAAAATTTTACATAGCTTTTTTTGATAAGCACTAGTAAACAGTAGATTTATATAGAGATACACCTACATGGAGTAGTTGATCTGGGTGAGGGACTTAGGAAATGTGACAAAGTTGTTTCAACTCTGTAATTTAAAATAAATTTTTTATTTTGCCCTCCTGGTACACGTGTTCAATGACTGGAAAATTACAGGTAGTTAAGGTGCCACTGTGTATAACTGAGTACTTGAGGAATGTTTTCATGACAAGGACGAGCTTTCTCGTTAAGCTTATCACTTTCTTTGAACCAACTATACTGTCACTACTAGCAAATAAGTAGAAAAGACAAGCAACACAGACATGCATTGCATTATGCAAGCAGTTTGTTCTCACTGTTCGTTAGAGTCTTCCAAATACTGCATCTAATTAATTTACTTTAGGTTAGATAATTTCTACCTTTAGAGCCTGTTCATTCTATCTCAACTTCCAGTTGGGTTTTTTTTGGGTTTTTTTTTTCCTTAAAATAAGAATATAGGTGCTGGGTCAAACAAACAAAAAACCAAACAGAAAATCAGTCTTTGCATAATCTCAGCCAAAATAACATACTGAATTATACTGCACAGTTTTAAAAAAAAAAAGGAAATAGAAAAAGGTCCATAAAATAAATGCAGTATAAGAGTCCATGCTTGAGAAACTAACATAAAGCTATGTTCTATTTCAATATTCTTATGCCAGAGTCAGTGCTTGGTTTATGATTAAAAAAAGATGACAGTGCATTAAAAATTTGGCTAATGTTTCTGTCTGTAATTGAAAGTTGACTTTTCCTGGTTTTCATTAGCGTCAATGCTCTACACATATTCTGAAAGGCTCTTTAAGTTGCCCTGTTCAACTTCATTGAGATAATTAAACATATAATGACAGGTACAGTTATCATGAGAAACTTATATAAGATTTCTAGCTATAAAGTCAAAAAAAGTTTAGAAATATGACACTCACCTTCTCCTGGCTTGTTCAAATAACTCTGCAAGGGATCAATGCCTATTTCTTGTTCCTCTGTTTGCAAAGGGTGACTGGTTTCAGACACAGAATGATACATGTTGGCAATAGTAAATTCCAATTTAAGGATATTTATCTGGAGGGGAAAAAAAAACAAACAAACAAACACAGTGAAACAAACCCTTCAGTGTGTCTTTACCTATTTTGCAATCTCACAAGTCAATAGCAAAAATGCTTAAAACCTGTCCTTATTTACCAGGCTCAACATCACCATTAGATGTCTAATAGCAGAACAAGAGTGTTTCCATTCAAAAGCTACAGTATCTCCAACTATCACACTGCATGTAAAAGTCCCAAGTGTGGTTTTGACATTGCAAAGTGGGCAAGAATCTCTTTCACTCCTTTTTCTAGCTTCTGCAACACATCTTTTACTCTGGTTTGAGGGAAAACTGATGCTAGTCCTTGGGGATGATGAAGGTTATAGAGCAAAGCTAAGGTGAAACCCAACTCTCCTTGTCTCAGGACCTCTTATCCTAGAAAAAAATCCCTTTAACCACTATTTTTTTCAGAAACCACAGGCCAAGTATAAGATAACGGAGAGAAGGATGCAAACATTTGCAAAAAGAGTGAGATAATTCTGACTGGTATGATGGCTGAATTCAATTTTATCAAGATTTATATTGGGTTTCTAGAAAGATGATGTTAAAGAAGAATTTGAAGAAACATAATCAGCTAGCTAGTGAATATTTACAAAGAAAAGAAGTTCTTCCCAAAATGAAGGTCAAAAAGGGGAGAAAGCAGAAAACTGAAAACTCAAGAAGGTGATGACGTCGGTTCATAATCACAGGGTGCTGAATGGCATGCACATCACTATCATAGAAGTGAACAAGCACTATTTTAGAGGTTCATGTGAGGAGTGTTAGAAGCTTGTATGTGTTGTGACAGATAAAAGGATGCCAATAAAAGGTGAAATGCAGGTGGTGTTATGGCCGGTGCTGTAAGAAGGAAAACGACCTTTCCAGTGCATTAACGGTGCAAGAGTACATTTATCGAGACTGCATTTTGGTCACTGAACAGCAATTTATTAACACTTTGAAAGAGATGTAGCTAAACTGCAACACTAAAGAACTATGCCAGCCAAATAGGTTTAATTTGTGCAAGCACACTAAGTAGCTACCTATGACTGCCATTTGAGTTTTAAATACCACTTAGTATAACTGTTTAGTTTACACTTACCTTAACCTTTAACTCTGAGAAAATTCTATTTTAAAAGAAATAGACAAAGACAGACATAAAGGGGAACAGTATAGAATGCATCTACACTTTCAAGACTGGTGTATTATCAGTTCAGAAATCACTAATTATGCTTTTCCTTTGGTTCTTACATGGTATGGCACTGACCATATATACTTTATACCTTCAGTTTACTGGCAATAAATGAAAGGGAACTGGGTATCTTAAGAGGGAAGGTGAGAGTGGCCACTTTTGCCATGGCACACTTTTATGTCCAATTATTGCAATCTTACAGTCGTATGATGAAACACAACATTAAAACAGAATTGCCTTGAACAACTCTTTGTACTAGCTTAACAAGATGTATTAGGATTGCAAGTACAGATCATGTGTTTTCTATGTAATTTATATAACATAACAATGAAAAATGCATGAATGGTAACCTGGATAAAAACATTTATAAACTTGTGAGCCACTTAATATTTCAACGTTTACCTGCATTCTTATGGCTATGTAAACATGTCTTTATATTACAGTTGCCCGATATCTTAAATAAATAAATTAAAAATAATTTCCTTATAAAATAAAACAAATAAAAATCCAACAAACAAAACAAACAAAAAAACCAACAAATCCCAACCCAACCAACCAAAACAAAACAAAAACACAAATACAAACAAACCAAAACCACACCAAACCAACAAAAAAGAACACAAACCCCAACTTTGTAGAAAGAGATGTTTATATTTTTCAGGATTTTTAGTTGCAGCTCTTGTTCCCTTTGCTATATTACTGTAATTACTTTCCATTGATCTTTTGATTTTGTCTTGACAAAAATTATAAGCTTATTTCAAACTGTGCTGCCAGAGTTTAACTTTTTATTTTTGTTACTTCAGACATTGCTACATGATTTAAGACACAACCCTGAGTGCATTTCAAACTGAGAATCAGGCACAAAATGACCATACCAGCCTTTGCAGTTTTAGCAGTCACTAATTAAGACACTTCAGACCTACATTTTCTTACCTCCATAACACAGTATGAAATTAGCTCTAATAAGTTTCTTCTTCTATATTCTTCTGTTCTTTACCCACCTTCTCTCTTTTTTTTTTAATACTCCCAAATACCATGCCTTTACAACATATAAGAGTCATAATTTACTTTACAGGTGGTTAGAGTAGCTTTAAACAGCTGAACAGATTTAGTTTTGTGACTTGTGCAGTGATTTAATCAGTTACTTGTGTTTGTTTATGGATACATTTGATTAGTGTTAAAAAAAATATCACCACGTATTAGTCTTGCCACTTCTCAGTCCAAGCAATTTTCTTACAGTTTTATACTTGGGTTCTTCTCAGATCTTCCAGCAAAGAGAACTATTAAACAATTACGATTACACTTAGGGTATTACTCTGAGACAGATTATTTCTTTACAGGTTTGTGGTTGATTTGTAGTGATCTATAACCTACTGTTCATATTAAATAAGATGCAGTTCGATGTGAAACAATAAAAAAGTTAGAAAAATCTGAAATGCAATTACTATATTACAGGACTCAATACTGGCTATCTCCTTAAACCCTAACATCGCAAAGCTTAAATTGACTCTTATCTATTCCTATTTTTTTTCCCCTCCAAAGATGAAGGTGTAAAAAACCCCAGACCAGGCAAACTTCCCAGCACTAGGAGTTCAACTATTCCTTAACATACATGAAAAATTAATTAAGGATGTATATGATACATTCATGTAGTTAGGGGAATGAAAAGGCACTGTAATACACTCATAAACCCAAGGAAAACACAGGTGTATGAACTCCTTGTCTGGCTACTCTCCTTCAGTACATGAGCGGGGGGGAGCACTCATGAGCCACCGAGGACAGCACCACGTCTGCTCCTCAGCAACCAACACACATGGAGTGAATCCAGACTGCTTTCTAGTGAAGGCATCTTGTCAGTAGTCTGTGACCCGTCAGCTCAGTTTCTCTGTGGAGACCAAAAATCCCTCAAAAGATAGGCTTCTGGACTTCAACACAGAACTCCACTCATATTAAAGGGACTCTATAGAGATACCTGCTCATAACATATCATCCTATCGACCCATAACCTCTTCCATATTCCATAGGTGATAAAATAAAAACTGGATTCCATTATGAAAAGCTTAACTGATGTTTACTAGCATCTACCTTACAAGCAAACTCTTTATACATAGTAGAGATATACTACTTGTATTAGATAGCTGGATTAAACCTGTGAGTCTGGAATGCTTAAAAAAATAAAATAATTAAACCACTCAAAATTAAAACCACTTACTCACCTGACTACCAGTGCCAACAGCCTCAACTTAGCCATGCTTCACTTCCATTAATATTCTTAAGTCATATCTTTCTAGCTAAGAATGCAAGACAAGATAAAAGTCTAAGTTATCATTATCATTAGCTGAACTGCCACTGAAGCACCAGTCACGTCGACTGGAGTTGGGAAAAAAAGAGCAAAACAAAATATTGCACAAACATAAAAGTACACCACTATAACCAGAACTGTGCAAAATAGCACAGTCATTTGTAGTATGGTTATACTAGATGTTTATGAACAGATTTTAATGAATGTTCAGCTAGATGATGAAAAGTTCAAAAGAAAAACAAATTCTGTAGAGTTCTTTTAGTAGGAAGACTATTCACTACCATGAGAGCAAGTGCCAAGACTACCACGATCTCAAAAATGTTGATAAATTTCAGTCAGTATTTCATTAAAAAACCACAGCACAGTTGAACGTGAATAATGTACGTTATTTCAAGTCCTAAGACATTAATTTATCTCTTCACTTGCAACAAATACTGAGTAGAAATGTTCAATATTCAAAGGAGTAGTTAATGGATAACAAGCATTGTTTCAAAGATAGTTACTAAATTCTTTCAATTAAAAAAAATCTGAAAACACCTCATCTAAAATGTTTCCCTTAATTATCAGTTTATAAAGACTTTTAAAATTATTTATTCAAACTACAAAACACAACAAAAAAACCCCACCCAAACTTTTATGGTAAACACTGTAAAAGTTAGTGTTTAAGATGTGAAGAGTATTCATATTGTTTGGGCAAAACTGGAAATAAATCAATCTCACAAAGGATATTTTGGAGGTGTAACTGAGCAGGTGAAAAAGAATTAAGAGATTTCTGAGCTTTTTATTACATCCATTTTTCCTCTCTTCCTGTCCCTCAGTGGTGAAATGAAAGAAGAACTGCAAGCTTGAGGAGGTATTTAGGCCAGGGCAGAACAGAACAAAGCAGCACTTGGCCCACTCTTGCTCTCTGACATTCTCTTATCCACAAACAATCAAGGGGGAAAAAAACCCCCAAAACAACAAACCAAACCAAAAACCACAAAAAAACCCCAAACCAACCAACCAAACCAAACCAAAACAAAACCCAAACAAACAAAAACCCCACTAACTCTGAGGAAGAAGATAAACAACACTGTTCAAAAAAACCCCAGTCTATATCAGTAGCAATAAAACTACCAGAATATCACATTTCTGAAAACTTCTGAAGTGAACCAAAGTATTTGAATAATACTTTGCATTCATTGTATTTGGCTGTATCATCTACCTTCTCCAAATTATCTTTGGGCTTTTATTTCATGCCATATAGCAAAGTTTACCATTTTAATTAGTTAAATTGATGACAAGTAGAGGAAATACTTGTTTAGCTAAGTGATAAATTAGCTGCCCTGTGAAGTCAAATTGATTAAAATGACCTGACTAAAAGCAAATGTCTGGTGTGGTAATGGTCTTATGCATGTTTTGTTAAGTTTGACAGCATTATGTTATGAGGGTTCACAACTTTGACCCTCATTTGTAGCTTATGAAGTAATCAAGCATGTCAGCAGACAGAAGTGAGGATTCTCCAGAATGTGAAAACATTTTAAAGTAGATAAGGAATTAAGTATTAGGAGAATAAACACTCATTGTGTTTAATTACAGCAATGAAGTACAGATGACTTGCAAATAATCTAGAAACAGTCCCAGAACCTGGATTTTCTTTCTGAATCTCCTGGGCCTTAAAATGACTCCTCCTAAACTAGGAAAGAAACAAATATATGCATATGGTTTCTCTGGATAGAGGGCTGAGCAGGAGTCCTCAAGAAGAAACTTAGGAAAGCAAGGACCATTTAGTATGTTTCCAGCGAGACACTTTTTACTAAGACAGTCATTAATAGGCAATTTTGTTCAAATGTGTAATATTCACTTCTTTATTCTCTGCTCTGGGAGTGAATTTTACTCAGGCTGCAGGACCACCTATCTCATAGCACTGAGCTCTTCTGGTGTCTATCACCTGAGCCCTTTACAACCACCACCTCCATTTCAATACAGAAGATACTAGTTCAAGTGCCTTCAGAAAAACCACCCAACAAACCCACACCAAATCCAAACAACTCTCCCCCCAAGTTTAAAACTAGCTAAGGTTTCTACTATGTCACTTCCACAGGTTGCCACCACCCACTGAAGAAACATGCCTTAGGAGGAACACTTACTAACTCAGATATGCACAATTTGACAAACTCTGGATAGCATAAAGCAAGTCTGTTTTCTTTTATAAAATGTATCAGATTAAACATCATTAAAATACAATGATGAAAACATAAAAATGGAGTGACATGGTAGAACAGATTAACATTAACATCAGTTGGGGTCCAGAACAAAATAAACAAGATCATGCCACTAATGGACAGGTTAACAGCCAGTGAGGCTGATGATCATGAAATGCAATTAATTTTATCCCATTTAATACCATTTTCTGCATTTTAACTTCTGGCTGTCTGATCTTTAATACAAAAACAGAGTTACCTTGGACTTCAAATAAGTTAATTAAGTATTAAAATCAATCATGTGAAAGTCTTAATATTTAATATTGTTAGATTGTATATCAAAGTGGTTTTATTATTTATTTACTCCAAACCTTTCCAGAATACTTCATGTGGCAACAGGGGGTCTGTATCTCACAAGATAAATGCATTTACAATGCCAAATAAATTATATATAAAAGCATTTGTCTTAATACATGTCATTCAATATTAAATATCACCCATTGGTACCACCCTGAAACCCTAATCCATTTTTGCCAACCGCACATTTGTATTATTCAAATGTTGTCTATTAAATAGTTTTCTCAAGAGCCACAGTAAAGGAATACATACCTAAGAACAATTATCATAGGAGTTTTAAAGCACTGTCTACTAATTTAACCCTACAACTTTCATGTCTTACCAGTACTTAAACATGCGAAGTATAAATTCAGTAGTGAATTAAAATGTCAGGGATAATAAACAACACAAATAGCCTGGGACCGTGACAATGTATTCTCCTGCTAAGTTATCTCCATGATAGCTAAAAACTTTTTTATGCTAGAAGTTAAAAAAAAAAAAAAGGAAAAAACCAACCCCACAAAACATAAAACTTTATTGTAAGTAAACACTTTGTATTCTGTTAATTTAGAGGACAGGAAGTTTTCCAAATACTTGTTATGAGAAGTGAACAAGTTCAAGTAGTTGCTAGCTCACACTTTCCTTGAGGTTACATGATTCTGCAAGATACATTACTTTGACTAAAGAAAAACCCGAATAAAGCTTACAGGATCAAAATCCTTATGTAATGTTGACCACTATATTTAATATCCATAGTCCCCTACCAACCTTGTCAACAATGTCTCCCAAGGTCTAATACTATGAGTAGTGACACCTGACATTTATAGGGAAACCATTTCTTTATTCTGCATTGAAAATGTTGACAAGGAAAGTATAAACACCATCAACCATCTTTAATTACCAATACTACAGTTATGTGTTCAGTATGATGTCATAAAAAACCAAAGAAAACCAAACTAATATCAATTAATAAGCAAGGCAATAGAGTATCAGCCCCAACTTTCCAGTTTAAATTTCTTATAGAAAAAAAACCCACACCGTTGACACAAAACTACATGTATCTTTAATCCAGGTTTATGTGACAACTCCACGAGAACACAACTTTGGTCTAACTTTGATTTCAAACAAGAAATACCTAAAAAGATTCAAAATCACCAGCAATATGTAGCCCATGCCCTCAGCACTCCGCCCCCCTCCCCAATGTCTATCTGCTTAGCAGCAGATAGGAAGATAGTGCATTGCTGTATTTTTGCCATACATTTTTCAACTGAAGACTAAAATAGAGAAAGGTTCCTCATAGAGGTGAACAGGAGGTAGCATGGTAGGGTTTGGATTCTGTGGTCAGAGAACCTCACCATCTCACATACGATCAAAATTATAACTTAACTGGCACAGCAAGTAAGATTTGATAAATCACATTGCTGTCATTACTGAATATGTCAGCCAAATGAGTAAGAATGCTACCTTGTAAATGGATGTTAACATAGGAGAAGGTTGAAAATTGGGACAGTAAAAGACAGAAAGGGAGAAGACCACAATACCTGTAGAAGACATACATTGGAAACTAGCTGGACACTGTCTGTCCAGTAAGTTCTTGGAATGTACTGATGAAAGGAAAAGGGATATTTTGCCTAATTGGTTTGCATTTAATTTTAAAGTAGGAGGAGTAAAATGTAGACAGGTGGGTCACTAAACTGAGCTGGATTCTAAGCAACAAGTATAAATTGGCTCAAAACAGGAAGATTAAAAGTTCAAATGAATGTGGTCTTCGCAGGACAAAGTTCATGATTCTCAGGAAAGGATGGAAGTGAAAAATCATTATAATAATAGGAGCAAGATTTCAAAAAAGTAAGTTTCAATTTTTAGGCAACAAACAAAACCAGAGACAGGAATTTAGGTGGGTTGGCCAGCAATTTAAGAGAGCTCTCTTGTATTGCATGTGTAGGTTATCCTGATGCAGAGGAAGGACAGAAAAGGGAATGATATGAACTTGGCTAAACTGCAAACTTCAAGGAATCAAAGCATAAGGAGGGAAGTATGCAAAGTAAAAATTAGGTTATATAATCCAGGTTTAGTATAAACAAGCCCAAAGTTATAAGGTCAAAACAGAAAGGCAAAGAACAAGTAAGATGCAATTAACAAGGTACACCATGAATAAGAAAAGAACATTATTTTTTATGTAAAGATACACATATGCACCCACTAGTACATAGAAGAGATCAATGAAAAGACTTTATCTGCATTTAAAGACGAAGGAGTTATCAAAGCTGACAAGGGAGGTGAAGTGTTCTCTGCACTCTTTACTAAGATTCAGTTGGAAATGCAATGGCTAACACATACAGCATCATTTAAACATTGTGTAGATTAGCTCAGAGAAAGATTAGAAAGCTAGACAGAGCAGTTCTTTTCAAATTATCACATGAACCTCAGTTTAAGGTAATTCCATGGAGTAGTTTTGACTTAACTGATATTGTTGTCAAAGCACGTAGTTCCATCTGCCTCCTCCTCCTCCTGACTGATCATTGTTACCCCTGTGTTACTTTTGCAGTTGTGACACAAGCATTTCCATGGAACAAGACCAGTCAACTCATTTTGATTAAAGCTATTCTGCCAAAAGACTTAGTTAAAATAATCAAGTACAAAAACACAAGATGAAGGGCAACGAGTTATGAAGCAGTTGTGACGGAAAGGATATCGGAAAGTGAATGATAATTTGAAAGTCATCCAACAATATATTACTTCAAAACGTCCAAAAAGAGTTATAAAAATGTGATGTGTAAATCTCCTTCATTATTTGATTCCAGTAAGGCTGAGCCACAGTAGTGTATCCATCTTTAGACAGAGCACAGGCCAATAACCAGCTCCCGAAGTCCAGAGAAAAGCAACAAGACCAACTAAGAGCCTAGAAGTTATAACGTATGGTGTAGCATTGAAAGAAACAATGCTTTACTTTAGTGAAAAGAAAATAGGAAGGAAGGAAGGAAGATTTCAAATACAGGAAAATTTCAAGTCTTTACATCATTCAATTGTTTAGGTACTCTTTTTTCTCAGAGTAATCTTAAAGTGCTGAAAGCATTGTTGAATATTGTTTTAATATTAAACTACTGGAAACTCATTGAATGATTTTCCTTGTTTATTTTAGAACATATGTTATCTACCTGGTTACAAAACAGTTTAACATAATTTAAATTAAATCTTTCTCCCTCCAATGATAGTTAAGAGATTAAAGTAGTTTACTGCTGTTTATGGTATGGAAATGACTGCTTTTAAGTATTTAAGAGTTTTACTTTCAGGAACACACAGGCACCATGCTATGCTACACACTTTATATTTTAGTAATATATATGTAACTCAAAGGGCCAAAGAATGTCAAGACTGAAAGAAATCATCAAAACAGTGAACTGGAAAAAAAGGCAGCTTAGCCTGCAGCCTTACCCAAAATGATAGTAACTAGCTTAGACACTAAAAGTGTATTCAATGAAACAAGCTTCTAGGATATCACAGCTTTAAAGTAGTAAGTAATTAATCTAGGATTCAGCCTTTACTCTTTCACTATTTTTAGAAAACAGTTTCCTACAGGGGTTGACAGAATTTTTATAGAAACACCAGCATGTTCATGCATGCAGAGACATTTACATCAAAAAATTCTCTTCTAGTTTTCTCTTCTAGATAGGCAGATGCTAAATCAGTATGGTCTCATACTAAGTTACAAAGAAAGATGGTGTAATCCCCACTGGCTAAGGAAAAAGGACCATTTCATAGGTAGTTTCAGAGAAGCAAAGACAGAATTTGATTTATATCTTAAATGAACTTTACACATAACATGACCAACCATAACCCATGTTAACCTATGCGATCCAATCCTTATGAGTGAATTCAAACGGGCACAGTTGCAGAGGAAATCTGGGTGCAAGAGGAAAGCAAAGAGGGCATTATCTAATTAATTCAACTGCATGGAAATTCAAATTGCAAGGATTTTCCATTACTTCTGCCAATGGGAGCAGTGGCTTACTTTAAGTATATCCAGAAGTCATACTCAGAGGAAAGAAACTTCAGAGAAGGGCTATCCGGATAAAAAATATTTGCTGAAGCTTCCCATGAAAGCTCCCTCACACTCAAATGCTCAGTCTCAAGAAATACTTTGTGCAATGCACAGTATGCATGTCACGTACTGCCCGCTAACGTTGCTTCTCTTCAGTCTTGCTACATCAGGAACAATAAAAGCAGGGTGGCTTAGAAGCCATTCTAGGGGCTCAGTATTTTTGTAGAATGCTTATTCATACCTAGGATGTAGTGAGCTTCAAATATTAATACCTAAATAAAATACGATACTTCAAGCAAAGGAAACCCATAAGACTTGGAAAACACAAGGTACAAATGAAACCCGCTAACCTTAGTGGGTGGTTGACTGCATGAAAGCACTTTATACCACTACTGCCATGAGTAACATTTCACTCGTTTTTTTCTTAAGTATGAAAATACCATTTTATTCCATGCTACTGAAATGATGACAAGACAGGTTCTTCCTTTGTCAGACAGTGAACTCTGCTGCTCAGCACATCCTGCTGCATCTCTTGTTTCTTGTGTTCAGGAACTCTTACTACTAAACTCCTGCCAAGCTTAGTAATATTATAAATGGGAGAAAATTACAGTGCAATACTCTTTCTTCTTTAATAATCTGATCTCTTAATACAGTGTTATCTGTTACAACTTATTTTCCAATCCCTTCCCATTCTCATACTTTCTATTCACATTTCTGAGCAGCTTTATATAATATTCTACGCTTTCCTGTACATACACATAAAACTGTCAGGGGTACAAACGGTCTTGGCGAAGTCTTCAAACAGAAAGAAGGTAGACAGGCAAGGCCACTGTAGCATAATGATTTCTATAATGCACTTTTACTTAGAGGCATTTGTTCCTCCTAAAACATTTTTCTGGGCTGTTCCTGCTTCTTGCCAGAGCATGTAAAACAAAGGCATGGAAGTCAGCAGTACAAATAGCATGGTACATCAAACACACACTGGCTATATTGCCTCAAAACAAGAAATAGATGCAGGTTTTAAACAGCAAGTAAGAATTCAGTATTTTGCAAGGTTAGAGGAACAAAAGTCTGGCTATGGAAATAACATTTAATCCTGCAGAACTTTAGAAATGTACTCTAAAATTTACAGTAACTATAAGAATCCCTAACAAATTAACTCAGAAATAAGGACAAAATACACTGTTTCAAGGAGGAAATATTAATAAAAGTTGCAATTTATGAGTTAAAAGGGCTTTTTGGTTTGGCAGTAAATTTGTCTTAACATAAACGTCTGTTGCTAACAGTTTCTATTCTTTTTACCCTAAATCCTGGGTTTATTTTGCATTAGAAGTGGGTCAGTACACACTAAACAGCAAGAAGCAAACCCCTTGTTTTGCATTACATTCTTTGACAACACATAAGTAGCAGGGTAAAATCCTAGGCAAGACCAGGCTCGGGGATCAGTTGCCCTGAGAATTGTATATACTCTTCTACTTGGGGGAATGAAAGGAGAAAAACTGGCAGGACTCTGTAACATTGTTTGTTGGGTTTTTTCTTTATTTTTTAATAGGTGATACAATAGATTGATGGCTCCTAAATACATCAGGCTTAGTTAAGTACTCTCTCCAATTCACCAACCACTATGATATGACTGACTCTCCCAGTGTTGTCTGAATACCAAGTTTTATTGTATGCAACCAACAAAAAGGAATTGGAATTTCCACAAAACAGTGAACAGATTTGAAGAACTGTACTGGAACAACAGCTGTCATTGTACTCTACAAAAAGCTTGCTACACCTTTGAGGCTAAGCTTTTAAGCTCATTTTATTAAAAAAATATAACAGATGTAAACAAGATATGGTTAGAAAGCTCCTTGATTAAATTTTTCCTATTGTTTTCAGACAGCCTTTGCAGACAGTTTTCTTGTCTGTGTTAGATGGACCAGTGTGATTTTTTTAGTGTATTAAACATACAAATCACAACAGCAGTAACACTGAATCCTCCTGAACAAAATAGCTGTTTTCACATACTTCTTTCCAACTGTTTTTGTTCTTCTGTCCTTCTGATTAGTTTTATTCTTTTCTTTCTCTCCAATCACATGAAATACCAATTTGTGAAAAGGTAGCCTTCAGATTTTTTTTTTTTTTTCCTGCTGCAGTCTGTATGATCTCATTCTTAAGCTGGTCACAAGCAAAAGCCTAGAAAAATGTTCTTTTTGCCATGTTGCTGCATTTCAGGTAACAGTTGAGGTAGAGAAGTGACCTAGTTCAGGTACTGAAGAGACCTAACAGCAGTCAGGTTATGGACCACTTAGTGCATTAAGAAGAATGAAATGATAATTTTGAACTGGATCCAGAAGTAAATGGAAAGAAACCAAGCATATAGAATATAGGTGCGATCTGTTCTTACTTTTCTACTTAATAGTTAGGCAGTGCATCTTGGGGCAGCTAAAATTAGTAGTTACTCTTGAAGTTTTGGTCTGTCATGTATTATTAATCTTTCTTTTCCTCCTAAAAGGAAGACTTAAGATGGCCGTAGCAGGCCATTGCTCCCTGATGGAGAAGGAGGAAAAAGTTGACCGAGGGGACAGATCTTTCTTCAAAGGAGAGGTGACAGACAGCGATTGCCTTGCTTATATTCCCCGTCAAACACATATTGCAATTCCACCTGTTGCCAGGAAGGCTTGAAGCTTAATGATTTCTCAGGGAGAAGCCAGATCCTCTGCCTACTCATTCAAACTCCTGTGCTTGGGAAGTTCTTGTTCTTCACTGTGGAAGAAAAAGGGAAATCCTGTTCTGTTTTAGCAGCCACGTTTATAAGCAAACCACTGAATACAACAAACCCAGATAACTTTAACATTATTCAACATTTATGGTTTAGAGGTTTTGACAGCTTCTCATCAGAAATGAAAGGTAAACCATGAAAGATAACTGAAATTAAATACAGAAAACAAGAAAGTCACTCCGTCACTATGCTACTCCAGGTCAGCTATTCCTCTCAAGAAGCCTACTCTGCATAAGCCTTCCCTCATCCATTCAAACAACTGAAGATGGTATTTTTAACATGAAAATTTATTTCTGAAAAATGTAACTTAGTGTATCTGTATAAATATAGACTGCCAGAAAGAATATTTCCTCACCTTTTTTAAATCCAAGATTGCCTCTTTATTTAGTGGAACTCTTTCACTGCACTGATGTCAGAAACAGCAGATGAAGAAAGTGGTCTCGCCTTCCATGGCATATACACAGTTTGGTTTTTAAAACATAACATAGAGGACTAAAGAATATTTGAACTACAATTGTTTGCATTCATTTTCTTAAAGACAGTGGGAATGATCATAAAAAATGTGCAGGGAAGAACAGAGTTTTGGGGTTTGCTGGGTTGTTCATTTCATGATTGAAGGAACATTTAACCACCAAGCTGTTCAGTTCATGGATAAAATACTTCAGACCTTATCCATACCATAACTTCACATGTTAAACATTTAAACTTACTGTTTCCTACTAATGGCTACTTTCATGGATATGTGCCATGTGTCAAAACCCTTCTTCAGATTTATACTATCAATGGTCTTAAAGACACCATCTGAAACAACTACACTGGTTTTCATTGCCATCAATAAAAGCCTTGGTGCAAACCAATGCGTGAATATTCCTGAAACTTTAATACCGCAATGATTTAACTTAAAACCAGTTTTCTGAATTAAAGGCACACATAGTCTGTCATATCCACCCCAAGACTTATACCTGGTATGGCACTTCTGTACAACTTAAAATCAATTTAGTCATTTTTATTCCAGTTGATATTTAGATAGTCCATCATGAAAGAGCCCAGAACATTACCCTACCCTAGGTCCTCTGTATGCCATATGTATATGCAATCTACTACATCAATCAAAATGGCTCACCATTCAGATTATGTATACAAAAAGAAATATACTTTACCTAGAGGTCAAAATACTTTCTGTAAATTTTCTTGGGTTTAGCTACCTCCTACCTTTTATACATGAAGTATAAAAATTTAACAATCTGCAAAACAACAAACTGAACACCATACATCAAGTTTCTTTAGTGTCATGCTAAGATTATAACCATGCTATAATTATAATCAGGAATACCCTTCACTTTTAATTCTGTTTTTACTGTACCTTTCTACTTTGTAGCTCATGGTAGCCTCTGTCAGTTTTATTACAAAATATGGTTACGGTGAGGAAAAGGTAAAATAATAATAATAAAAAATAAAATAAAATAAAAATTCTGCTACTCTAAGATCACATGTGCAGGAAGTAAGGTGTGGATTTTGGCTTTTTAAGATAGTGCTTCTACGTTTTGCCTTTATTCCTGTCTTGGCTTTTGCAACCACATAATACAGTCTGGGGGGGATCACCATGACAGTGGATAAATTAGGATTTGACTACCCTCAAGTCTGAATTGTTTCTTAACAAGGCTATGAAATCAGTGTAGCTCAATTTGACACAACTTTAAGATTTTCAAAACTGCACTTTCAATACATTAAGTACAGGTGGTAGGATTTTAAAAAAATATTTTAGAAATGCTGAGAAATAAGGTAGAGTTGAAATGTATACATATCACTACATTAGTTGTATGAAGAGAAAACTGCAACACAAATGCACTGAAAAAGGTAGAAATATTTGTCTACACATGGCAGAAAAAAAGAAAGATTTTTGAAATGATGATCCATTTAGGTGTGGACAGAAACTTTCTTCCTTTCAGAGACATTGGACAACATTAGGCCTATGAGCATAAAAGCTTTTTTAAAAGGCCTATAATTTATTCTTTCTTCATATTTCACTGAGAAAATAAAAATACATAGATGAAATAAAAAAGGAATGGACACATTATATGTATGACAATTCAATTAAACAACTGTGTAATATAAATATTTGAAAAACAGTTTCTGAAACTTGTCATGAAAGACTCCAGAAGACTGAAATCTGGCTTCTCTAAAACTCCCCTCGATTTTATCAGGCTGGATAGCCAGCCTCAGCAATCAACTGTACATGTAAAAAGCCCACAGCTCTAGATTCATTAGAACTTCTAACCTTGAGATTTTTCATTTTCTCATCTGAGTCCACTATGTAATTATTTTAGGAACCTTTCTATATTTCCGTATTATGAATTTTCCCAGTAAAGATTTGGGAATGCATTTTAAATATACTGAATGATACTGCGACTAGTAGATATTCAATTAGTAAAGGAGAGGTCAGCAGTTGTCCACCTCACCTTCATCTCTGCAAAATAATTAATACATACCAGGTGCAGTGTAATGAGTTATTGAATTATGTAAATAAATATATTCAAAGGACCTTCACTAATTTTATGACAACACAGTCCATAGCTGGGATATTCTAAATTAACCTATTTCTTATTCCCTCCAGTGTACACATGTACAATGAAATACAGAAGTAAAACCTTAGCTTTCTTCACAAGAAAACAGGATTTGAATTGGAAGTCTGAATGTCAATGCTGAACATTATAAAATTATACAGAAAAAGGAGGAAACAGGGCTGATAGTGCATATAAATATGACAGTGTATTAGGCTGCATTTAATTACCAGTTCAAACAACAACCTGATCTAACCTTTGACAAGTAAAATAAATGTTCTGAATAATTTAACCAAAGCAAACATTTGCTGTTAAATGCTGGCTAATTATAGTAAGAGTTGTACTGAGAGGGGGAAAAAAACCCAAAAGAGATGGTAATTTATACACTTCTCCTGCAACTGCTACAGCTATTCCTTGAAACCCTTGATTTTTACTTTTTTTTTTTTCCCATGCAGGATAGCTATTAAGTATCTACTTATGGAAAAAAATCTGCCTATGTTTAAAGGAAGAAGCACCCTATTAGAGTAACTAGCCTTGATTTACAAGCACTGAATACTTGCAAATACAGCAAGTAAATTAACATTAATTTCAAGAATATCCACCTTTTCTATTGATAGCTTTCTAATATGAAAGGTCTGGTTGTAACATTATGTATCATACTGGAAATGAAAAAGGGTAGAGTCTTTTCCAATGCATCAGGGCAAAATGACACAAAAGACTCGTTGCAGCATAGGGGAGCACAGCTCAGTCATGTCCAATTCATTCTGAAGAGTAACGACTAAATTTACTTTTTTTACATAAATAGTAGTTAAACTACTAAATAGTAGTTTAACAGTTAAATGACACAGAGAAACTACAGAGATTATCTAAAATGAACCACTCTCAAATTAGATAAGGACAAAGTAACTCTACCACTATTACTTTTTCAGATATATTTTCTATAGTCAGTTATACCATTCATTTGAAATCTTCAGCTTGTTCCAAAAAGAAGTTATATTTCTCAGAAAAATAAACATGTGTGACAAGGACAAATATTTAACGTCAGCATGCTTCCAACATCAGAACATCAAGAAGCATGAAATTGAAACCATTAGGAAAAAAAGCATTTTTTGTGCAGCAAACATGCCTTCCAGTTGTAGGCTATTTCTAAATAAATGAATGGCTTTTGTTATCTTTTCGGCAAAGAGTTTCACTTTTTCCTGTGATGAAAAGTTAGCAGTAGGATCAGCTGTGTATATGCATACACAATAACTATGGTTCCGAAGAATCAGAAGACCATGAAAATTTCATGGACAAGCAATGTATGGTAAACAAAAGAAGTCTATAAATCCCTAATCTTGAATACATATTAATATTTGAAGGCTTTATATAATCTGCAAAGTAAAAAGTGAAAACCATTAAAAATATTAAAACTGACTGTAAGTATGCTCCTCTCTTGTCCCAAAAGTAATTTGTGTGCAGATAAGTTCTGGCCACAAGTTTCCAAGACAAACATATTATTTTTAAGTTACCTTTTATATTTCATAAATATTTAAACTCTTCCTGAAGTTTTAAATATATTTATAGAGATACAAATGCTTACATTTTTAGCCTCTTATAATGAAAAAATATGAATTCAACTATTTCTTTCACACTATAAGAGAAACAATTTTTAAAAGGAACAAAAAATAAATTCACAAAAAAATTACCACAAATTGTTTACTTTATAATGAATCAGGTGGATTCAAGAAGCTGAACCTGATTTTCTAGCTTACAATGCAAATTGAATATTGGAAAACTGAGTTGGGAGGTGATTACTATTCTTGCTCCGAATAAAGTCCTTAAGCAAGCAAAGCGGTAAAGAATTTGATGAGATCCATGCCTGACACTCTGGAGAAATTCAAGTAGAGAATTAATTTTAGACTGTACCTACTGCTTCATGGCAAATGGACAGTGGAATGAACAGTTTTTTCTTATGCTGAGGCGTCCTTGA
Organism: Megaceryle maxima; assembly: GCA_024605025.1. Classification (NCBI taxonomy): domain Eukaryota; kingdom Metazoa; phylum Chordata; class Aves; order Coraciiformes; family Cerylidae; genus Megaceryle; species Megaceryle maxima. Next base: position 134,888 of record JANHGN010017296.1, read on the forward strand.
AACCAGCTGTATTTGGATAGGACAGACAGAAATCTTAGGCAGTAATTGGTAAATGCAATGAATCAACTCTTTCCCACTATTATATTGCACATAAAACTTTAGTATTTAAGCATAAAACTGGAACACATCTTCTCTAGAGTTGTTACACTTTATGTATTCAGCATCTGAAATGTTATCAGGTTCAGTAAAGTAAATTTTGCTAACAGGAGATACCTTTCCCTTTTGTGAATTAAAAGTTAGCAAGAAATAAAAATAGCCACTCAACTCTAAAATTTTATCTCTCCAAAATACTTGTATTTTAGATAAACAATTAAATAAACAATACATACTTTTGTGCAGTAAATTATAGAAAAATTATAATTAGCAATAAAATAAAAAGCAGAATGGAGAAAACAACAGAAATCACTAGGGAGCTATGATTGTGGGATTGTTCTTTTTGAACTAATCCAACATTTCACTTTGGACAGTCTGCTATTATAAGTAACAATTAATTTAGTCTGTACTGGAAGTTTCCTACATATTTTAGTTTGCACATACTTGTAAGGTCTTCCTGAAGAGAATTCACTTTTGTGTAGAATGGCTTTGTGATGTGGATTAGCCTCCACAAGGGATCTAAATTGACAATAATGAATTCATTTTATATAGTAGGCTAGACTTAAATGAGAAGTGAAAGGCCAGTGCCAGCAGAGTTCACTCTGAGATCAGCCACTGTTGTTCTCTATATAATTTACTGGTTGGATTTAATAATTACGGTGTTGCCTTGATAATCTGTAGCTGCAGCATACTGGAAGGAAAGGAAGAGAAAATGCCTCCTGTGTTAATCGGAGAATTTAATTTTTTTATTTAAATGCAGACCCACATAAACTGCAAAGGGAGTATTTATAAGGAATATCTAAGAATGCTGACACTGGTTTAAACTAAAATTAATTTATATCATTCAAATCCGGAAAAACATAATTTCAAGCCTTTATCTTATTAGGATACTTAATGTAATCTTATTAGAATGTGAGCTTCGATATATCAAAGTGTTTTATACATAGCAAGTATATTTTAAAGAGCGCCAATAAACATTATGAAACAATTCACTACTGATCTCCCAGCCTAGTTTCACAGGGGCAGATTATTGGATCTGTAACTAATACAGCAGGAGAGGCAATGCCTTCACACAGGCAATAGTCTTGCTGCGGTACAGAACTCGCTGTCACAAGTGTAAGTAAGTTTCCAGGACTTTTTCATCTCTCAACTGCCTGAAATTTAGCAAAGAGTAGCATGCTTTCCAAAAGGGCAGAGTACCTTCATTTTCAGCGGAAGCAAATGGGGATCATAGATGCTTAAAATTTCAGAAAATCAGGCCTGGTGCCATATACAAGGGAAGTGCTGCCAGAAATGTCACTCACAGAATCCATGCCTGCCACTCCACAGAGATTCATATATGCTTAATGATGGCTAGCAAGTACAGAGAGCAGATCTAGCTTCAGAAAAACAACAGAAAACCAGGCAGCAGGCAAGCGACGAGCACTCTGTCTGCACTTGTATCCCCACTGGCAAAGTAAAGGTAAAATAGTTAAGAAACTGCTAAGGCTGATGCCAAAAATGTTAATGTTTCTAAGGACTATAGCAGACCTTAAGAGCTAGTTTATAATCTCATTTGAAACAGTTTCAATACTTCAACATTAATGTATGCATATATATATTAATGAAGCCAACATGTTAATCCCCCCCGATGTCGATGCCTGTGAAGCATCTCAGCTTTTACTTCCTTCACCATCAGTCGTGTGTAAGTAACATACTGTGGCAACATATGAATAGTTCATAGCTCCAGCAATGAATGAATGAATGAACAGTGACCTAAACGCAAGCAGCAATTAAGGTTTCTGTTTCTTTACCCATCCACTATTGCATATACTCACAGCAAACAAGTGTGTTTTTCTGACATGCACACTTGTCCGTTAATAAGTTAAAGAACTATTTCAGTCAAGAGCCTTTATGTTTTTCCCCTACACGCTTCGTTTCTTTCTACATGCATTGGAGTTTTACTCTGATGTTGATGACAAGCTAAAGAAATGGAGGTGAAGCTGCCAGGGATTAAGGTAAAAAATACTACTATACTTTTCAGAAGCACAAAGAGTCTGCTGTTGTTTCCTTGCACTTGGAAAGCTTAAGTGCAAGCTTTCTGAAAAGTGCAATGAGAGCTTCCAGTCAGCACTTCTACTTGATTTTAGCACGCAGTTATATATCCCTTGCAAGACTTTAATGTACTACAAGAAGATATCAGGAAAGAGAAAAATTCCAACATTCTAAATGGCAACAAGCATGAAATAACTACAGTATGCTGTTTTATTTCGTGTTGTGTTTTTCTTTCTTTTTTTTTTTTTTTTTTTTCCAAAGGATGTGTCTTGTTCTTTAGGTCAGTTTTGTTTTCTGTTGCCTTTTTTGTTCTTGTTACTTGGTTTGGATTTTTTGGGGGGAAATAAAATAAATAAAAATTCTACTAATAACCTACTGCACATTGTCAATAGAGTAGGTATGTGTTCAGAGATAAAATTACATTGTAATTCCACGTTAAAAATAGTTTCTCAGTGAAATTAAATTCCTGTTGCAGATTCTTGTTACAAAAATAATCTGTAAGAGGAACTGTTGGCCTTTATGGCTTTAGCAGGTAAGATTTTAAGTAACAGTAGTTCACAAAAATATTTTTTTCCAATCGTAAACAGAATGACTGACACAATCTTACCTGTCAATGAACATTACAGAAATCCACATTTCAAATCTTTTCTCTCAGTTTAAAAAGTGATTCCATTTTCCCTATTACCTATAATATAAGATTCATATTTCTAAGCCTGTTAAAAATGATCTCTACAAAAATAAGCTGAAAAAAAATTAAGACAACCCAGATGAAAGTAAAGAAACAGATCCTAGGAGCTGTTAATACATTAAATGAGCATTACAGAAGGTAAGCTTTATAGAAAGTAGAGAAAAGCAGAAGGAAAGCTATCTGCTTGAGAGTAGTAAGCATTTTAGATAGAAAAGTGTAATTTTATTTTTTTTTAAATAATCAATGCGGAAAATTGGTAAGGGGAACTAAGAGTCCACTAAAATACAAAGTGGATGACTTTCTGGATATTTAATTCTTGAAGGATGTAACATGCTGTCTTGTGATTTTTAAAGCCGAAGTTTGTATGGCACCGTAATTCAATAACTAATGTTTAGCACTTTAGTAAGCTCTTTATATTCCCTAAACAGTTGGTGCTACAGGAATGAAAAATCCTCATCATTCAATACTGAGATTAGCTCTGCCCCTTCCAGCACCAATTCTGAACCTATAGCATATATCATGTCTATGTAAAAGCACTTCATTTTACGTGATACTGGTTTTCTCCAGCAACTCACTATGTTCACAGAAGAACAAGGTATGACTTTTCAAACCTTTGCTTCCTTCCAGTTTTTAAGTAGTCAGAAAAGTGCACATATGTGGATATCAGTGTATGTTTATTTAATACATACAGTATATTTAATGCAACTTATAAATTACTTATAAATTATATTATAATTTAACAAT
>JANHGN010017297.1:0-13193 GCA_024605025.1 Megaceryle maxima
GGTCCAGGAAACTCTAGGTAATAATTATATATAATATATATATTATATTGGCTTCCACTTCAAAGTGGAGGCCAAAAGGGAAAACTCCAGGAATTCTGAACCAGATAAAGGCTGTGAATCATTTTTATGGTCATCTACTATCTCATTAAGAGGCAGTTATCCAACTTGTAAACTCCCTTTTCATGGGTTACTATTTGTGTGACTCAAAACCACATTCAAATATGTTCCTGAGAAAGCAGCAGTAAGAAGCTTTCACATTACAGAAGCCACAGAGCAAGAGCACACACACTTTTTCTTGCCACAACTAGAAAACAAATGCCAGAACACGATACAAAGTTTGGTAGCCACATGAATATGTGGAGAAACAACTAATCCACACAATTCCTCCTTGGGAGGACATCTCCTTGTGCGAGTGAAATCAACAGTTCACATTCTTGGTTTATGTGGGGCAAATTTGGATGAAGAGACAAAGGCTGGGAAGGATCCTGTAGCAGTGTACACCATGAAATAAATTGGATGGCATGAACTGTAAGCGTAGGGCAGCAGACTGCATCCTACTGTCCACGGGATGCACCTTGTGTCAGGGTGTCCTTTCCTGACATGTCCCCCTGACTGGGGAGGTCTCCAGTGAGGCTGTCTCACCTGGGAGAACCTGAACAACCATTCGATCAAAGCTTCTAGAGATGTTTGGGCAGGAGGCAGTGCCGCAAAAGCAAGAGGGGCAGTAGGGCTCTGCTTCTAGCTCCTCGGCTCACTTCCGAACCGGCTGCCACTCTGTTTCATGCAGTGAAGTGCAGCGTGCAGAGAGCAGTACAAAGCCTTGTGCGACAGCATCCCCCATGTGCAGAGCAGTGCTGGCGCACCCAGTCTTCAGGGGAAAAGTATCACGTAATAATAACTGGAAAAAGATAACAGGATTTAATTCAGCTATTACTTGTGAGACTCTGCTGTCTCAGGGGTATGGGAAAAGTTGCTGAGAGGGTCAGAAGTCTTTTACATTCACTCTTAAACTCACAATGTCTTAGTAGCTGCATTACAAGCTCTGCCAATAGACAATTTTATATCGGAATAATGAGTCACACTCTCTAATGAGCACAAGATCTAATTGTGAATTTCAGATGTGTCTGTCCATAAGCCTCCCCACAGCTACATGTGCCTGCCTCGTGCACGAGCCATGCCAGGTTGCACTCCCCAGAAAGGCATCACTGAGCCTTGCAGCTATGCACAGCATAATTTAAGTGGAAAGAAGAGGGCAAAGGGGTCCACCCACGCCTCTTGCCTCTGGAACCAAAGGCATCAAAACATCCAGCATTTCCATATGGCTACAGGCATCCTCCGGCCCAGGGCAGGCTGCCTACGCGGCCCAGATATCTGTTCAAGTGTCCTGTCCCTGCAGCAACAAGGGCTTGGCAACAGTGCAGTATCTCCTCCCAGAAGCAGAGCATCAGCAAGGAGGCATCAACTACAGCAGGTCACCATTAGAACACTCTGCCCACCCAAAAAAAAAAAGGTGAGAGAATGTCCTCCCCAAAATCCTGAGTTTCCTACTACAGGAGGGATATTTACTGGGAAGCTCAGCAGGGAAACACTACAAAAGCAGCAGATGTCCAAGGGAGAGGGAAGGTAATTTACACAACTATCCATCCCTATGGATGAGCAATGAGGAGCACTGCCATGACCAGGCAAGAGCAGAAGCTAGGGAAGTACCAGTAGAAGACAGGCTTATGTGGGCAAATACAGTGAAGATTTAAAATTATCAGGACAAAAGAGGGGGTTTTTTTGATTAATTTCTCTACACAGAGTGATTAAGATGTAAAACAAGCTATTAAATGTAGTAAAAGATGTTGCAAGATTAAATGTGTCCTTGAGAATGAAACCACCACCTTTTTTCCCACAGCCCATTAAAGAGCTATCATATAACAACACCTTCCTGTCCCTGGTCATATTTTAAAGAGGAAAAATGACCATTTTGTAAAATTACTCCACCAGCAATCTCAGTACAGAACCTAATTTTCAGGAAAAATTAACTATCCATTTCATGCTGGCAGATACAGGATAGCAGAGGAGAGGCTGTCTATATAGCTTCCATCTCTTCTATAAGACTTTGTTTTGGCTGACTGTGGAAGGGAATAATAAAAAGTATTCAAATGACAGTTTCTAAGCCAAAAATCTGTCAGTGCAAGTATGGCACTATCTGTAGATACTCATGTCTCCAATAGTCTGTCTGCCAGGCTGCAGAACATGAGGGCCTGGGTTGCTTCCTCCTCAGCTGGAGCATCCACGTCTCTGGACAAAATCCTTGGGATGGGAAAGCCTCAAGAGGGATCTCAGAGATGAGGAATCAGTCTAAATGTGCAAGTCTGGATGAAATCAGTACATTACTAAACTACTTCAGCACTCTGGAAAACTGCAGATATTCTAGATACCTCAAACAAACCTGACCTCAGTGGCATAGAGATGCCTGTGCCAGAGCAGACCAGGCACCCATCTAACACAGGAACCCGCCCCAGCTTCACCTCTTTATTTCCTTCATTTCTGGTGATCTGACCCACTATCTCTGGGGTCCTCCTATGATGCTGAGATCATGCAATTATTCCAGTGAGACTCTCAGCAGCCACTGCTTCTTCAGAGTCACAGTCAGGGCAGTGACTGCCAGGCAAAAGGGACTTGGGTACCACATGCCAAACCCTGCCACATTGCATTTTTAGGCATCCAAGCTCTCCCAGAGACAGGGTTTATGCACCTTTTATACTCTTCCCCATTCATGTGGCCAGATATACATTTTGGTCTACCCTGAGTTCCCATTTTTCCCTGCCCCACTGCCTTTCCTGCCTTCCCCAAGGTTTCTATGGCTGTACCCTACACTGTTGGTGGACCTTAGAACTAATCAAAGACTACATTTTATTTTGTGAAAGATACAGACATAAAAGTACATCAGAAAGTGATTCAGAACAATAACACTTGTGAGAGGCATAAAACATGGATGGGAACCTGTTTTAACAGGGCTTCAGAGGAAACCAAATGTACCACGTAAACACAGTTTTCTAGTTTCTCAGTCCCTTTTCCAGTTACTTCACTGCAATCATAATATGCTGCAATTATAGTAACATGATGCTGATTAAGACACTAATAACTTAAAAGAAATCTCAAACACAGGTAACAAAGCACAGCACATATCGTTACTGATAGGCTGCACTATACACATCTATTTGCTTAAAAGCTATCAACTTAATGATTGTTTAATGATATAGCTCCCAGACCCAGCAAATGGTGGCTAAGCCCCTTGTGCTCTCTTTCCACTTCTGCTAGTCATGTATCTGCAATGCCTTTGTAGCAAAACCAGATGAGAATTCCTAAGGCAATGTGTTCAACAAACAGCTGTCCATTTCCTGGTCAGCATAACAGTGATTCCATACATGCTGAGTAGGTCCTGGGACAGCAGATGTGGCAGCTCTCTTAGGATGCTATTGCCTGTCCTGCTGGCAGCCCCTCCACTGATGTGGCCTTTTACCACAATTTGCAAAGCTAGTCCCTGGGCTTTATTACGATGTCATCATCTCCCTAACTGAAGAGGTTAACGAAGTGTTTTCCCTTTACTACACTTCCAAAACATTTTGTAGAAAAATCCAAATGTATCTCCAAGCAGCCTTAAAGAAAGGGCAGTAAGTCTTCCACAGAACCACCCATACACCTTTGTCACTAACAATGTCAACAGCCACTCAGCAAGGCCAGCTTGGAATCTGCACATCTTGCTCTGAGCTGTCTCCTACACACATGGAACGATGCCACACTGCTGTTGGCTGCCCCTGCCCCTTCTCCTTTTATGTTTCAAGTACCATTTAATCAACAGGGATGAAATCAGTCAAATATAGGAAGTAGTCTAGAACCTGAAAAGGTCAATATATAGTTGCAATAATTCTGTGAGTCTTCAAATCATCTGCATTTCTTTGATCAGGGATACAGTACTTAGTTCACAAGGGGCTTTGACATCCAGACAAAGCTTAGAATGACTCACAGAGCAGTTAAACTTGAGAGCTCTCACAGCTGCTTATCTACACCATCAGAACAAAACATATTTTAAACAAGGTCTGCTCTGTTTATTTCCTGGTTATTTCACTAATGGGAAAGCAATTTGCGTATTTCCTCCCCCTAAACACACACAAAATTAAAAAATTGAGAAATGCTTTTGGTTACAAAGGCTGTTAGAAACTGTCATGTCCTTCAAGCTGAGATTTACGCAAAGCAACTCATTACTAATCCTTCTGCCCCTGGCACAAGGTGAGGCACTGCTCAACCTCCCAAGGCCGCTTTCTTGCCCTGTTCACCATCAGGTCCCTCCTATACATGGCACACTCAAAATAAAGAGACAAACCTCAAAAATCCGGACTGCATGTGTTTATGTGCACACGTGCAGGTGAGGTGAGAGTCTTTTCCTTCACTACCTGCCTTGGAGTTATTAGGATTTCATTCTGGCCACATTCTGAAGGTGTCTTTTATGGGATTACAGAGACTAAAAAATTGCTCCTTCCACAGCAAAAAGACAGAAGAGACTTTTTTGCTCCTTGGCTGAGCATTTCCTGAGCAGGTGGCACAGCATAGTCATAGTTACCACATCTATTTGATTAATACTAACATTGAAACTGATGTATAATAATGTTGTGAAATATAATAAATTAGAGAAAAATAAAAAAAATACTGACATTTTACTCTCCCAGCTGCAAACTAGGACTGTATCTCCTGAGACTTTCTAGAATGAAGACAGAGAGACATAATTACTCCCATAGCTCTAGGCAATAAAAGACAGACGTGACTGTAACTACAAACTGAAGAAAACTACAAGTAAAACAGTCAGGGCAGAATTACAAACCAGATTACATTACATACACATGACCACTGCAAGTCATGTTAAAAAAGGCAACAAAACCAGACTACCTACTATTTTATTACCCAAGGATGAACTCAGATACTATAGTGCTGAGGGCAAGGAAAGTAGAGTAGGTGTATAAAGGAGCTGTTAGGGTAGCTGCTGTAACAACATGCAGACAGCATCCTGAAATTTCTGAAGAAAATTGAGAAATATAGACAGACTCAGAGGTTTAAGGCTAGAAAAATGCCATTAAGACAACGCAGTCAGGCTTCCTGCCCTGTAGAGACAAAGGAATTCTGATAATATTTCCAGGAATGCCTGGCTTCCTTTTAAACGCTGCTGGAAGTGGATATGGTGAAAATAAGACTGTGGGCTCTTTCCTCTATAGAAAATTGTGGAAAAAAAATGGAAAAAGAATTAGCCCAAAATTAAGTTTATGAACTTTTTTTCACGTGACTTATGTCCTAACCATAAGATCTGCAGTAATCAGTTATTGTGGGAGGGTTATATTCTCCAGTTGTGTGGGGTTTATGAAGCCTGACAACCAGTTCCAATCCATCCACACTACTTCCTGCCATTCACCAGGACAATCCTGCTTTCACATTTACCTACAGAAACAGCAGAAAAAAACCCTAGCGCTTACCCTCTGTTGTTTTGTTTACATCATGTTCTGCAGAAGGAGGAAACCCATCCACCCCAGCTGGCAAACCTCCCACCGGAAGACAACCCTCAATGCTTCCTCCATCCATCTGCTTCTTCCAGGGGTACTGAGACAGGTATCGTAGCGCCAAGATTTGTCACGTTACAGTTAAGCGTTACCAAAGTCCCTAAATACAGCGAGAAATCTTACACAGAAGATGGCCCCCAGCAACACACTGCTATTTCCTAGATGGTAATAACTGTCTGGCCACCACAAAAGTTTACCAGAGAACTGTCCTTAGCTAGATCATGGCTCACAAGCTCAACAGAAACTTCCAGTCTCAACGAAGATTAAAAGAAAAATCTCAGAGCATGGGATTGGAGAGCATAAGGAATCTCTTTTTCTCCCATTCTTCTAATAGGAGCAATTACAACATACTGACTCCAGAAACAGTTGACACTGAAAACAACTTCTTCCTGGAAACGTGCCATGAGCTCAGGAAAATTATAAGCTTGCCTTTCCTGTAGCACAAACACGTTTCAATGAAGCTCTGCAACAATAACAGCAGCAGCAGAATTATCAGACAGCGCAGCCGCTAAAATGGTACATTCTTCTGCTAACAGTCACCAGCACAGCCAGGCCAGCCTCCACATTCTGAGGAAAACAGCATTTTCCCCAGACAGCTGAGATAACCTTTTCTTGAGTACTCCGGATACAATGCTGGCAGGAACTGAACTCTTCCAGCAGAGTTGCAAGTTCCATCATTTCTCATCAAACAGAATTTGGTAGGCCAAAGCACTTGGGCAGCAAATGAAGCCAGAAGAGTGGTAGTGAGAACTGCCGCCTTTGGGGCTTTTTTGTTTGTTTGTTACTTTGTTTTGGGGGTTTGTTTGTTTGTTCTGGGGTTTGGGGTTTTTTTTGGTCTTTTTTTTGTCCCACTGCTAGAAATAGGCAGAAGACAGACACTTAACCACTTCAAAGGTTGGAGAGGGGTAGTGAATTGACACATTTTTTCCACCTCAGCCTCCCCCTTTTCTCACATCTGCTTATTAGAAGCAGGTCTGTGGATAAAGTCATTCCTCTTCAACAACTCATAATACTCCTAGGTTCCATTTTCACTCTGCAAAGGGAATGCTTGCAGAGGCAGGCAACACAGCTGGCTGAGTTTTGCTCAAAGTATTTGTTATATGATGAGCAGAGGCCTGGTTCCACAGACAGCACACAGGAAGAATTTACACTGTATTGGACAGCAAAAAATAAAAAGCACTATGGTTGCAGAATGTGCGTGGTGACTAGAGGGAGGGTATTAAAAGGCCACCAGCTTTTTCTGGTTTGAATGAAGTACTTCCTTTAGCAAGTGATGCAAAGATCCTGTGAAGGGTTAACTTCAATGAACAGAGCGCCAAGCTGGCATTTGATACTGGAGAGATGGGCAGAAGGATTTGGTTTCTGTATTGCCCACACAAAGGGAATTGTTACCTCCTCTTGCAACAGTCAAAGAGTACTCTTGATATCAGTGCTTTGGTTTTCTATTACCTAACTCAAATTGTTCTAAGGGGCTCACTTTTGATTCCTCAGTAATACCCACGCTGCCGGGGCTGCTTCCCATGATCAGAAAGGAGAAGCCGAAGATTCAACACCAGTGTTACACCACACTTACCCAGGTGTATGTCTTTGGGAATCATGGTGGAATCCCTAAGTAAAAAAAGAGTTAGAGCTGCCTGGCTAACACCGTAACAAAATATTTATCGTTGTCGCCTAAACATCAAGAGTGTTATCTAAAGCTATCTACATATGACTGAGTGCTGTTGCAGTTGAGAGCACCGCTCTCAGCTGACCAGAGAAGAGGCACAACATGCAGCAACATCATTTCCTCCAAGACTCATCTGCCCATGAGCTTCCACTGGTTTTGACCTGACACAAAACTTCAGCAACAGACACCAAGTACAATTATGATCTCATGTCCCACAGGACACTGCTTTGGGGCAATAAATGATCAAAGATCACCCTCTTACTTCAGACTGGTCACTGAACACCAGTTTTCCTTACAAGAAATACCAGTAATGAACAGAGCCTTTTGTCACCAAGGACATCTTATATTTTGATGAAAATGCTTACGTTTTATATTTTGCATGAATATCCAAGTAATTGCTCCATCTTAGAGGATACAGAAGGGTTAGGTCTCAAAAGGATTGGATCTTTTGGTTAGAAAAAAAATTACAGGATAGACTCACGTAGATTTGAAGCTTTCAGAATGGAAAAGGGAAAAGAGGGAGGCAAGAGCAGGAGAAAGGAAACGTAACCTTAATTTGAACTAGTAAGTGAGACAAATCTCTCATGGTGGAAGCCAGAGGAATGCCAACCTCTTTGGAAAAGTAAAATCAAAGGAAGTAAGGAATAATCGGTAAACATTTTTTCAGAAAGTCACCTTATCTTTACTGCCCTAACCTTAACATGAACACAATCTTTCTTATTTTATGGTAAAGAATTCCCTGTAAACTTAAAAAGAAGTGATTTGTTTTTTCTAGAGAGTTTTCTCCCAGTCATCCATTATCTCCAAATAAAGTCTACAATCCCTTGAGAATCAAAGCATATGCCACTGAACATGTTAAAATGTTGGCAACAGCCAATTTTGTTTCAGATATGCTCACTGTGGAATGTCAATTCCTGCTTTTCTCTACTAGCTCTTGTCAAAGCCCAAAGAACATCTACTGCTGGTGCCACACAAACATTTTATTTCCTCAGCTGACAACTAAGTACATTTCAGAACTGTAAATACATTAAAATAAGTTGAAAGTGGAATTTATTGAAAGCTTTTAGGACTGCACATTTGTTAAGTACCATACTTACTGCAACTGTAGTTGCAGTACTGCCAAAAGTAACATTTGACTCTGTTGTATTACAAGTATTTCCGTTAGCACACTGGATATTTAACAACTCGTGAACAGTGTCAAAACCAGAAGGTAGGGACTCTTCCATCATAACTGAGTTCTCAAGATAACACATAGAAAGCTGAAAACTGGACAACCAATCATAGACAACAACCCTTTTAAGATATGAATCATTTTTTCTAATCTTTAATCAGAGACACATCACTGTTTAAATGTTCAACACACTGACCTAGGACTAATATAATTTGACTTTCTATTATAAAAATACTAATCGAGCTGCAAGATGCTTTTCCCACAAAGAGAAGACTAACATTCAGCCCACGCTTAACCTGTTTACACAATTGTTTATCTTCACATTGTAAGAACATTAAAATCTGCTGATTCGGATAAATGTCTTTACAGGAAAAAGGATATTTGTACTCTGGATACAGATTTAGAAAATATCATGGATAGCAAAATATTTCACAAATTACATAGCAAGTGCTGATATTCTGGGGAAATGTCTTTGCAAGTTATTAGTTACTGCTTAGGGGTCATACTTGAAATTTTGTGTCACAGAAAAGCTTTCCCACATTGTAAAAAAAAAATAAAAAAAAAAATCCCATACTGTATACTGCGACTCTGCTCAAATTAAATTCCTTTCCTGTTGAAATAATGGATCAAACCCACAGAGCCTATGGTTCATTTAGTTCATTAAACAGATCACATGTCAAGCCAAAGTCACTTTGATCCTAAAAAAAATAAACCAAAATAAGACTGTTGAATCAGCAGTGTCATACACCAAATTAAATTTGCTGCTAATCCAATGATACACACCACTCTGTCCTACATGTTAAGCACACACCCCCAATCTATTAAAGCTCACGTATTTCACTAAATAGTACTGGCTCATAATTCCCAGTTAATGGCTCAGCACAAATTAAAAGGGAGTTTAAATTCTACTTCCCCTCGCTGATGCGTATCTTTGCGATCAGCTGCTCTGCCACCCCTGGCAGGGTGTATTGCCACTAACGGCTTCCGTTTTTACAGTGCAGTAAAATGGGTCATATAACTTTGGAGATGACTGATACTGGAGCAGACACGAGCTAAGGCACAGCATAACCAGGCAAAAAGCACGGGTCTGGCCAAGCCCACTGCTGAGCACGGGTGATGCCAAGGCAGAAAGGACGGAGCTGGCCTGTGCTGCAACACACAACCGAGTGAACACTGAGCAACCAGCAAAAGGGTGTGTGACCAGCTGTACTCTCGGGCAGAGAGAGATGGATAAATTGTATACAGAGATATTTTTGGTTTTCAGGTACATCGATACATATGCTTCAGGAAGGCTGTTGCACCCCCTCTCTGCAACTCAGCTCAAGTTCAGCTGCACACTCACTGCTTTCTGGAGCAACACTACCCATAACTTGATGGGTCACCTATGACCCAGGGTAGGCATGAACCTTCATTTGAAGAATTTACATATTAGCCAATTTAAATACCTAAAGTAGGGACCAAAACTAAGGACAAATTTGGACTTACCCTCACCCGCCGCTCAGCTGTATAAAAACCTCTGCAAGTGTGAGTTTCAGCCTCAGAGCAGGGCCAGGGCAGCTCTCTAAGGATAGTCTCCTTTTCTTTGCCAGCAGATGGGAATCGATACTACTGGACTGGTGCACATTTTCATCATGCTGGGAGTCTTTTCCCAAACACTAGTCTTGCTAATTGTGGAGTTTACATTTTCACCAGCAAGTGCCTTTCATCTGCTGCACTTGTGCTTTAAGAGACCTTAAAGACTTCTTACCAAGAAGTCAATCTAACAGATTACGACGACTCACTTCACACTGTCATTAAGTCTTCCTGGCCCTGTGAACCACAATATAAAAGTTCATCAAGCATAAAAGAAATTAGGGATGTTGTTATTCAGAACATCCCAGTTTTACAAGTTCTATTTTTTAACTGTGAGATTATTTCACATCTGTCATTCATTTATTCTAGCTTTGCTATGAGAATACTGCAGCAAAATGATATTTATTTCAAACATCACCTTTAGCAATCTTCATACCAAATTTAAGCTCAATAAGCTCACACCACATTAAATTGAAAATCTGTTGAATGAAATATGAGTTTGACCAAACTGCAGTTTTCATAATGTAACAGCACATAATCAAAGGTAAGATTGCTCTCCCCAGCAGAACTCTCTCAAGAAAAAAAAAAAAAAAAAAAAAAAAAAAAAAATCTGTTTCACAGTAATGATATAGGTTAATTACTCTTCCCCCCAGTAAAATTACTTTTCTATAGTTTTTGCTTATTACGTTAAAAGAAATGACACGCACACTTGCAACCATGATTTCTCTCTTCATGAGGACAGTCATAATTAGCAAACTCTTAAGTAATTTCTCAGTTTTTACTCCGTTTACTTGAGGAAACTCTCACTAAGATTCACAACAAAGTATTCAGATTTTATCCCATTCTCGCTGCTGTCATTGTCTTGACAATTTATGAGACCGAAAAATATTAAGTATTTTCCTTACACTGAAACATCCTTACATCTTCATCTCATCTGTCAGCATAACTATTACCTTGAACACTTACAGATACACCAACAAAAATACCCAAAAGTCCATGGAAAACACTAAGAGTGGACGTATGCTTCCACATCCTCAGAAGGTTTTTTTTTCCCTATTTTCTTGTCAAACACATCTCTTATATTTGACATGTTTATCAGCTGGATAAATATACACATTGTCAAATTTCACACTCAGAAACATAATTTTGACCCTGGGGCAGACATTCACATTGTTTATTTTTGCAGTTGGACAGTCCACTGAAGACAAATATGCTTTAAAAAACAGGCAACAAGGTCAAGGCCATATAAATGAAGATTTAAGTTTTATTTAAGCAAACTTTTTTTAAACTAATGAAAAAAAAAATTCTAATTAAGTTAAAATTTTTTGCAAAGAAATGTCAGAGGATAATTTTCAAAAGAGTTGAAAAAATGTCTATGTTCAAGTGTGTCACTCTGGGCATTTTTCAAAGTGCTAGCATATACACAAAAGGTTTGGGGATGCTTGTATAGCTACATTTAAGCTCTAAAAATATGTACTATTAGTATGCTGCAGATCTCTCATTTGTTATGAGAACAGGTCTACTGCCAATTCCCATGAATTAATTCAGCATTTTACAAAAGTATTGGAGAACGAAATATTTGACACTGAACACAAAGATTTCATCAGTGCATTTTGAAAACCTGCACAAGATGTTCTTTACTCCAACCTCAGGTCCACACCATTCATCTTCCCAAGAAGGGTGGTGCATACCAGAGTGCTTATGGGTAACACCTACCTGCACACCAGTATTTCCATCCCAGTGTTGTCACAGCACTTATATTTTCAGTCAACAGTTTTCTCTCTCATGTAAAGCTTGCCACATAGCTGTAAATTTAGGACATTCAAGGGTGGATGAATAATTTTAGTAAAACTAACATAATTTGAGCCAAGACTGAGTTAGAGATCTCCTCTGAATGCCTTTTCATCCTGAAGGCTTAATTCTGCTTTTTTTTTTTTTTTCAGATTAACACTAGCATAAGAAGGGCCTGTATTTGGCTATACCACAATTTGTCACTTCTATTTGTCACTTTGGTCATTTTCAATGTTTCTTTTCACCCCCCTGCAGCCAGCCATGGACCTAAGAGTCGTTTCTGCAATTACCATGCCAGTTTTGTTATAGCAGCAAGTCATAACCCTTCCAAATGGGAGCTGCAAGAACTTGTTGCAGTTGGTGTTATATAGCATGGAAAGAATAAAAGAAGAATAAAGGAATGAAAGGGACTCATTCAGTTTAAGGAATTGGAAATATCTACCCAGCCCTACTGCACAGACCACTGACCCCACTCTGACCCACACACATCATAGAGGTGGTCTGAGCCATAGGCATGGGGACCAGAATAGATCCTCTCCTTTAAGTGCTCTTTTCCAGACAGCAATTGTCCATATTTATTTCCGGGGTCTCTTCCTACCTCCAGAGAGAAAATGTCTAGTGACTCCGTGCATTTCAAAGATTATTCACTCACTGACTGACTTTGATGCGAAGAAAGTACTTATAGCATTTTTCTTTTAAAGACTTCTTTTAAATCCTGAAAGTGCCCTAAATGTACTGAACATTCTGATATATATGTTCATGATCTATGTTACCTATAATAAAACAGTTCAAACAATGTTCCCATCCTAGAGAGCCATGATGGGAAATTATATGGGGAAGAGTGAAAATTTGGTCTTCATTTGTTTACTTGAATTACTCAGGGCAAGCAGGTATGAAGAGAAGCAATTTTCCCTAAAAATACAGGACAAGCTCTGTATTCTTTATTCTCTCTCTGGCTTCTGTGTCAGAAAAATCAAAAAAGCCTTCTAGCATCTCCTTCAGAAAAAAACAAACAAACAACAACAACAACAAAAACGCCAAACAACAACCAAACAACACAAAAGCTTTTTTAAATTACAGCAGATACGAAGTCGGTGACTGAAATGATGGGAGACTGTCAAGAAAGCTGTCCTAAAGGACATGCTGTCAAGTTATGGATTTGGTTGCAGCTGCACCAAAGTTGTCAACAATCTGCAAACAAGACTTTAGTCTGGAGAAGTGAAGACTGAGAGGGGATTTCATAAATGCTTATAAATATATGAGGGCTGAGTGTCAAGAGGAAAGGGACAACCTCTTCTCACTCATGGCCTGTGATAGGACAAGGGGGAATGGATATAAGCTGGAGCACAAGAGGTTCCATCTTAACATGAGGAGGAACTTCTTTACTGTAAGGGTCACA
>JANHGN010017297.1:13293-35617 GCA_024605025.1 Megaceryle maxima
CACCTGGATGCATTCCTGTGTGACCTGTGCTAGATTGTATGATCCTGCTCTGGCAGGGGGGTTGGACTTGAAGATCTGGAAGGTCCCTTCCAACCCCTGACACCCTGTGATACCTGTGAAGCCTCGCCCACAACCACTGGGCCTCCAACAAACAGGAGCACAGTGGGACTGCAGCTCTTCCTGAGGGTCTGGACCTGACGGACTGGCCCCTGAAATGCCAAGTGATGCTTTTTAAGAGAGACATACATGTACCTATCACGGTGTGCCCTTACCACCTGCATGTGCCTATGGTTTCAAGATAGATTTAAACCAGATTTAGACACCTATAATTTAGTTGGAACTCAGGCTACTATATCCAAACTGGTACTCTTATCTAAGTGCACTGACTTGAGCTCCCCAAACAGACAGAATGCCAAGTGAGTTCCAGCAGCACAGAAAAATAACTCTTTTACATGGAAGCACATTTTGCATAATCTTGCCACAGCACATCCACTGCTTTTCTCTGTTATTATTCCTACTATCAGAACACCTGCATTTAGCTCAGTGAAAGCATAACAATTTGATTTTCAATTCAAGTTATATAGATACCACATAAAATATGTACATGTATTTGCATTTTCCTATACGACTACTACATTAGTAATTGCTGCAGGCACTAGAAGAACTCTGTCTTCTGTCAAGAAGCCCAGCCTCACTGAAGTGATAGGAGAGCAAGCCTCAAGAACAGACCATCAACTGCCAACAGCATCAGGAAACACGGGTGCCAGTCCTGGGCTAAGACACAGCTCCCTTTGTAAGCCACAGGACCTCTTCATTTATCCCTTTCAGAGGCAACCACTTCAGTCAAAGGGACTAGTGGTTAGCATACTGCAATTTCCAGCAGAGCCGCAAGAGTGTCTGATCAGACACACAGACAGTGAACAAGCCACTGGCCACCGAGACAAATTCCTTAAGAAAGGGCCCACTGCAACAAGCCAAAATTGAACAGCCTGGCATCTGCTGGCAGCCAAGCAGTGTTCCTGCTGAAGCTAAGAGTAACTCCTCCACTTCTGTAATGATTAATCTAATGGGTATATTTATAGTGTAAATGCTGTATATACCCACTGTAAATGCTGACATCTACGGTAAATCCAGTGTAAATGCTAACAGCTATTTGTTGTTTAATAAATTATGGGTCTGATTTTCAAAGGCAGCCAAGTGCCAGCTATGTTCCTATTGAAGCCACTAGGAAAAAATCTTTTTTGATTTCAGTAGACTCAGATAAAAACCTCAAGACTTTAAAAAGTGTTAACCATATGGAGATGTAAAAGCTCACCAAAACCGAGTATATAAAACGTAAACTGCTTAAACAATTCTTTAAATTTTGCAGTTTGCAGGTTATTTCACATCAAAGCCATAACAGGTGTGAAAGCCAAAAGGAGCAAGAGACAATTAATTGAAATTCATGACTCTTCTGTTTCTTAAATCCAGATATAATGCGTACTGACTGAGTCTTAACCTTGCCCTGAAGTATAATAGATCACAGTACCATGTTTCTTTCAGAAAAGGCAGTTATATCTTGTGGCAGCACATGTAAAATTTAAGTGACATGAATAATTAAGAAGAGATTAATAGATAGGTTGAATAAATAATAAGTTTCATTAAAATAGCATCACATACATGTTTTAAAACCCTTAACTGAAAGTGCAGTAAACAGTGAAGTACTTGCAGGAAATAATTTTTACATTCACAAAACAGTCTATCAATTTAAATTGCATTTACAGCAGTAACTACCACATATTCAGAGTTTTCAACTTAAAGTAGCTGGTTTGTTAAATGTAAGGAAGGATCAGATCTGCTACATCTGCCCATGGCAACCTCATTTTACTCCTGAACATATGTTTAAAGTTGACATTGAGTGAAATGGTTTAGCTGTTTATCACAGCTCCCAGGACAAAGCCCACATCCTCAAGAAACCTCAGTTTATTTCAGAAGTATCTCCCATCCAATCGCTAGCACGTGTGATCTTCAGTACCTGGATAGGTACATCCAAGAAGCTAGATCCCATAACATGTAGGCTAATGAAAAAGGTATTTCCAGAAGTACCATCAGAAGAGCAGCTTGTCAGGCTCCTGAACTCTTTCGGCACTTAAAGAGCAGAAATCAGCAGCTGCAATTCATGCAGAACAGGACTTCATCATCCTCAAAGCAAAAGCAACAGTTCTAACCATCTAATAAATAATTATTACTAAAATAATTAACAATAATTGCATGAGAATCTGAAAGGCATTAGGTAAACAAGGGGCACTTAAATGCAGTGAGACACTTGCCGATTCAGAGTTACTTGGGTAACTCAGCAACTGCTGCCTGCTGTACATCATTACAAGAAGCTACGTTACAAAATGCGGTGGGGAAGGGACGGCCTCAGAAACCAGCCACAGCTTTAAAGTGCGCAAGGTGAACAGATGTCTTTGTGCTTCAAAAATTTTTCTTCGGACCAGAATACTGAGCCTGCAACAGTCAGAGTTCTTCCCACCTGTAACTGCGTTCTCAGCTGAGATCTTCATGGTGAAAAGCCTGAAAAGCCACAGTATTGCCATTTGATTACCCTCTCTGACTGCTGCCCTACACAGAGATGAATTCAGAAAAGCCACCTCTGAGGAGCTTGTACAACACAAAGAGCAGTTAATGGAAGAGTGAAACTTCTCTGCCAGGACACCAGAGACCTCACACAGTGGATTTCACCCAAGAGCCAACGTTTGAGTTTAAACCTTCAGAAATAGGACTTAAAGATTATAATTTTCACATTCCCTTTCCTAAGGTGTAATCTAAAAAGAAACTGCTAAAGAGATATGCATTATCTGAGGTTAAGACTAAAAAGAAGGTTTCAGGGCAAGTTCAATGCAGAATATGTATGTATTTAAGAGACCCATTTATTCCATGCCGTTATATTTCTCCCTGATCTTCCTTTCTTTCCTGCATGCAAATATATTTAGAAATAATAGTATTTTGAATTATATTTAGAATTACACAGTCATAACTGTAAAGCTGCGTCCATCTTTTTTAAGATCATTCCTAAACCCATCTTCTCAAAGATTTCCCATCCATCTGAAGTAGTTACGGATTTGGTTTTTTCCCATTTTGTAATGTTACAAATATCTGTATTAATAAAAAAGTTACATAAAATTAAGCTTAAACAAAAGTACCTTCTATTAACAGCCATTTACTTAACAGCAGTTGTACAGACTGCTTGCTTACACCTGCAAACAGAAACCATTTATTAAAAATTAGTCTTATAAACCACCACACAGAAATCTATGGGAAATCAATACCCATGGTTTCTATCAGGAAGCAGTAATGAATTATTACTTATCCAAGCAGCAAAACAAGCTTTTTTTCCCCCCCCCTTCAATAAAATTCTGAAAGCCAGATTCAAAGTCCTTAACAGTCAGTGAAGCTCCTCACTGACCTCTGTCAGCTTTGGATGACACCCTTCACCTGTCCTTAACATTGTCAACAAATTCTACCATATCCTTTAGAGAAAATCCTGTAGTTGTTTTAAGTATGTCTAATCCATAAGGACAAAGCTTTAATGAGTTTCTAAATTTGTACCTTAAGTGATAAAATAAAATTAAATTAAAAACCACTGTGACCTAGAATTTATTGCAAAGCACTGCTCCTATTTTCACAGCCTCCATGCACTCTCCTGCAGGGAAGTCTCTAGATCAGATTTATCTCACGTACATGAGCTAATGGCAGAAAACAGGAAATAACTCTTGTCCCACACAGAAATATGGTTTTCACCTTATCCCTCAAAAGACAGCAAAGGGGTCACACTATGACTATCCTGTCACTCCCAAGATGCTACCACCTCATCTCCCTGTAGGCATGTGTGTGTCTGACAGCATGACATAATTTCTAAATGAGAGATACTAGTTTTACTAAAAATGAGTATTCAAATGTGGGATCGAGTAGGCCCCTGGGAACAGTAAGAGATTTCTCCATGATTCTCACTGCCAGTCCCTTAGGTAGTTTAATAAAAGGCAGGATATTGTGCATTGTAAAATGAAAGAGATAAAATTTATAAGAACTTGTGTTCCATTGACTTTGTTTATAATGTGGCAGGTCTGTAATTTAAAAGAATTGAACAGTACTTTCCATGCAGACTTTATCAACCTGAGAACAGTAACATCCTCACCCATTACCTGGGGTTTATTACACTTGTAACAAAATGACAAAGGAAAGCAAACATCAACCTTGCGCATGTTTTCATTCAAGAATTCAAACACCTTCAAATGACCCAGTTCCGTACCCTACAGGAAACTGCAAGTCAAAATAATTTACTTAGTCCCTTTTTGTTTAATCTTTTAAAATATATTCATTTTGCAGTAAATAAAATAAACCAAAGTTAGTAAGCAGATAGGGGAGTGGAAGCTAAGTGGGTGAATTCATGAGAAAAGGAAGTGAATTTACTCAGTCATGCATGCAGAATGTACAGGAAAATATATTAAAATCTATAAACAATTTATTAATCACCACACTGATCATTATAGCTGTCTGGCATAGCATTCTTCGTGTCCCTTTTCCTCTTGTTGTTTTTCTAGTGTATATAGTCTTTGTGGAGGGACAACATTCCTTTGTGATGTCACACTGCTAGGAACATTTGGGATGCTGCTGCAATCTAGCCCAGTGAACCTAAATGGCTAATGCAAAAAATAGCAGGGAGGGACAAGAGAGAAAACAGCAGAAGGAGGCAACCAGTATCTGCTGCAGCAGCAGATGAAAGTACAAACTAACTTACAGTAGTCTTCTCTGTTCTGGAACAGATTTGGGTATTGCTCTTAAGGCTTAGCCGCAGATACGTCATGACGATATCAGAAAAAGAGGGCAAGGATAGCACAGGGCACAGTTCAAAATGGTGTAACAAAGTTCTAACACCTACTGACTCCTCATGATGATAAAATAATCCCTACTGATGTTTTGACCTTCTCCCACTTGGTGCTAGGCAGAATCCTATAAAAAGATCTGCCTTTTGTAAAAATAGATGGGGTTGTAGACAAGCTATGGTGGGCAACTGCCAGGCACACAACAATGCAGGGTGCTCACCATCACATCACTGGTTCATACGAACTGAGGGGAGGGAGCAGGTAAAACCCAAACTCCAACACCCCTGGTACTGATCATCTCTTCCATTTTGGTCGTATGCCTTCTGTCCTGCTGCATGTGTAATAAGTAATGCCTTTACTCTCATTTGTGGATACTGTGGGATGGCTTCTCCCTCACCTTTGTTTCATCTTTATGTCTATTCAGCATCTTCCCTAACTGTTCAGCTGCACAGATATAGGTACATGTGTGTGTTTTTAGAATTCAACCCGTATGGTGTTATTTCTGCACATATAGCCTAAACGAAGTTTCAACTTGCAAATTCCCTTAATTATAACCATCCACTTGCACTAAAGTAAGCTACAGTATTTAATGCTCACAGACTTCAAAAATCACAGCATCCTCATGATGAGTTCACTTCGAGTGCAAGCTAAACAATGCATACGAGCTGCATCCATACTGCAAATACAGTCAGGCAAGGTTCTCCAACAAATGAGCACATCTCTGTGCACTTAAGTAAGCTAGTAAGAAAAATAAGTAATGCAAACTATTGATAGAATAGGACTGAAATATGAAATGAAGCTTCTGCATAAAAGGGTGGACAATTCAACTCGCTGTTTCAGCAGCACAAGAATCACCACACTGACCTGAAGTAAGAATAGTCTCTCGGTGATTAGTTCAAGATGCTGCAGAGCAACATGCAAAAATCCCACCAGATGCTGACACAGGTTCATTTGTCCCTCTTTGTAGGGAATACACCCTGTTCTTTAGTAGGCAGGAGTAAACAGAATATTCAAATGTAATTATTGTGGCACACAGTTTTTTCCAGCCAATCATGACTCTGATAATATTCAGTATCCACACTTCAGGGTTTGTTTTTTTTTTTTCAATTATAAATACCTTTCAAGTATCAACCACCTCTTTTGCTTGTAAATTTTATTTATATATTTTAAACTCCTTCCTTGAGTTTGAATTTCCTACTATTGTATTTCACAGTGTCAACTACATTTTCTAGAAGTAAAATAAAGCTTCAGTCTGTCTTCCATCATTTATATATTTTCAACCTCTTTCTCCTCTCTTGCTCAGAGATTAGAGTCTTTTCCAATTGTCCTTCAGCAATTACTTCTTTTTGTCCCCAAGACAGAGGCAACCAGAACTTCACTAGTTATTTACACTACTGCTTATACAAAATACACATGTAATACCATATTCCCTGTGGCTTTCATGACCCTACATGACCCAGCATCATTGCTTTCCTAACCAGTGCTGTACATGGACAGGACCTCCTTTCAGCTGCAATACCCAGGTTCAATTCTAGTATTGATAAGGCTGTCATTTTAGCACTGGGAAAAGTGCCTCAGTTATTTCACATCCCTATTACACTGCCCTATCAGGTTGGCGGTACAATGGTCATACTGGGACCACAAACAGCAGTCCATGTGCTCTTTAGTCTCATGAATCCAAATAAAAGGAAATGACTCACACCTCCAAGGAAAGAATTCTATAAAAATGGAAGAGGGCTGCTAGCACTAGCAAGACAGATAAGACAGGATATATTTTCTTTATTAAAAAAAAAAAAAATGTTGAAGCAATATAATGACTTCACATCAAATTCTAGTGGAACTGAACCAATTCATGATATTCAAGTTAAGTTGATATTGACTAAGTTTGGTTTTTCCGGCTTGAGTCGTGTACTAAGCAAACACTGTCCACAATGTGATTTTACTTCCAAAGACATTTGAATCTTACTCTAAAAAAGTGACAGAAGGACAAATATTTGAGAACCCCTCTGGGGAAAATTTTTGTTCAATTGCTACTTTACTGGGATTTTCTTCCTGTGCTCGCTCACATCCTGGTTGTGAATTCTGCAGATGCTTCCTTTGTTCCCTTCCAAATGTCATTGTCTCCTAATGTCCCAACCATTTATTTAAAGACACCTTTTCTTACTTGGTAAAAGGGCATTTGAAGGCATAGCAGCAGTCTAACATTTCATTTCCACTCCTATACTGTGTCAATTTAACCTCATCACTTGCCTCAAAGTCCTTTTATTCTTCTTGTTTAGGAACCTACAGACATGTGGCAGTAGTTATCTAGAAGCAGAAATAAGTGACATGTGGCATGAGCTTAGTGCAAGCTAAGAAAAGTTAACAAGCAGAGGGTAAGGTTTTTCACTAGCAGTAACAGTGTTAAATATAGCACTCAAGTGTCCCAAATACAAGAACAGAACTTTTTGCATGGATGCAAACACAGCAAATACCTGATTTTTCAGGTGGCAGACTTTGGTCAAGTCCAGGCGAGGAGTAGAATGCCACACTCCTCACCTGGAATGCCAGCACTTTCTGTAGTTTCACAGAAGGCAACTAATGACTGGGAGCACACACCAGCAAGGAATCAAAAAGCTGCCCACGTTCACCTGCAAGGACAATACTTTGTCAATAGCACAAAGCATTTTCTGTATGAATTTGTAGGTATTTATGTCCCTGGTTGCTCCTGCACAGATATAGCAAGAACCAGTGACCCCAAGAAACAGATACCAGCTGGAAGACCTGCTCTTGCAGCTCACAGGCCAGCCTTGTATTAATGAAGAGCAAAATGTAGAATGATGAAATTTAAGGAAAGGAGATTTAGTCTATATAGGTATGAAGGTAGTTGCCTCCTTTTCTTTAACCTAAAATGTTCCAAAATGGGAGTAAGGACCATTGTGCCAGCAAGTGTGTATGTATAAAAATTCATGTACCCACACCTGTTAAATATACTTTCAAGTGCAAATCAAATGCAGAGTAATATAGATGCTGTTTGAAGTAAGAGACAGGTCCTGCTGTTTAACCCCATGACAGCATCTGCATCATTCACTCACCTGTTTTGAAGTTAACAGATAACTGGTCTTCCTATCCAGATCCCTATGAAGTTTGAGCTGGGAGACAGGCTCAATTATAAGCAACACATCCAGCCCACCAGTTGTAAAATATTGGATATTCTATTTTAACCCAGTACTGATTCTTCTTCGCTGAAATTTTCCTTTACTGTTCCCAGTAAATACTGAAAAAAAGTCATCTTTTAGTAAGCTTGAGTTTTAAACTTTTAAGGACAAAAACTGAAATTAATAGCTTTAATGCATAAGCCTAGTAAAAATAGTGGCCGATAAAAATCCCTGTAAATATGAAATACAGCTTGTTCTTCTTGCAACTCTACACACAGCTTGCATTGCTTCTTAAAGCCTCAGAAAAGGCAGGGAGACAGACTATTTATCAGAAAATCATCAAGCTTGAATTTCAAGTCAGGCTAAAAAGATCACAGCTGAACTGCTTACTTATAAATAAAAGAACCTACGAAGTATGGTATGGAGCTCGATTTCCTTAGCTTTGAATCTCAAAGCTGAATGGTCGAACCCAGAAAACTCTATCCACAGTTTAATTAATCTTAAAGTTCTGCTTTGGATTTGTTATTATCAGGCCTTCCTTGCGCATCACACTATAAAATACACATAGGGCCCTGCTTAAGCTCTCGATTCACTAATACCAGTGCATTCAAAGCTACAGCACCCACAAAACTATACTTTTTGCATATGCTTCTATAGAAGAGGCAGAAAAGCAACTATTTACACCAGGTGCCAGGGTAATGGAATGAAGTGACTGAAAAAAAAAGAAGCATTGGAAATTTAGCAAGAACTATGTTACATACATGGGATTCCTTAATAAAAATTTCAGCACTGGTCTGATTTCAGAGGGGGGTTAAGGCAGTACAGTGACAGAAGTGTTATGGATACATAATACCTCACCTTACAACCAGATTTAATATGCATAGCACAGCTTTAGTGAAGTCTGTATCATGGATTACATAAAATATACTGGCTGAACTTACCAGTTAAAATAGACTTCTGATAAGCAGTAAAGTCAGGATACAGAGGGAAGATGTACAAGAAAAAACTTAAAACATCACTGGGATGGCCACGATCCAAATCTTTGCAGCTTTCAGAAAAGCTTTCATTATTTGATGTAATGTACAAGACGGCCTGAAGATCTGAAAAATCTAAGCCAAATTTTCAGTCAGGCAGAAGCCTGTTGCACTATGCCACCTCACATTAGCTAAGGATTTGGCGTCTCAGACCTTAACACTTAACTTTTATTTGGTGACTTGGATCACCAACACAAACTGGTCCCCCTTCCTTATGGCTGCAAGGGGCTGAATGGATGGGGTCATGTTCACAAGGCCCTTCTCTTACTACTGCTAAAGGGAATGAGAGATTTAATTTTCACAGCTCTTTAGTCAGGAATCATTTTATTCCCTCCTCATTACAGTGTCTTTGCATTTGTTAAAATTCTTTTGCGAAGAAAAGAGAAAGTGAAAGCAGCAAGATGTAAGATGTATAAATAAGTAAACAAACAAACAAAAATCTCCATTTTCCAGCTGTTACTAAATAAGATATATAAAACCCACTTCTTACCACAGAAAGAAGAAATGGCTGTGAGATAAGAATTGGCCTCAAGAAAAGTATCATCATTATTCCCTTTCCACTCCAAAACCTTAAACATATTCGGTCTTACTTGATTTCATCAAGATGCTGCCTAGGCAAGTGAAAAGATTCCAAAAATAGCATCAGCACCGAGTCTACTTGCACTGCAACATATTCCTGGACACTCTCCTCCTGATCTATCCCCTCTGACATGACATCCAGTGCATCACTAAAGCTTAGCATCAGACTGTGGCATTCAGCATCTGACATTGCAGCAATTACCAGGTTATTGTGATTGAATGTCTCTCCCAGAGTGATCCCCGCAGACTGATACTCCGCATAAGAATTCGACTTTTGAAGAGAACAATGATCTTCTACACTCTGACGAAGGATATGTTTCCAGGTTTTGCACATTCAGCATAAGTCAAAGCAGCCCTGACATGAATTTCAACCAGTAGATTAAAGCTCTGGTATTCTGCAACCTTCAAAACAGCTACTATTTATGTATTCTATCTAGACAAAAACCACCCTCAGCACATCCCAGTGCTTCCTTCCTTCCTCCCCTTTTCTTGGCTCTAGCACAGTATATTCAAAACTTGACACCAAATTTGCTCACTGGTTTAAGCACTCATTGCATTATGTGTAAGGAAGACTGCCTATAAACTATATCTTGCACTTCTTCACTATTCTTCTGCCCTTCAGACACTGTTATGATTCCTGCTGACACTGCCCACCTGGGAAAGCTCAGCTCTAGGAAAGGATTTTGTTTTGATTTCTCTAAGGAAAAGAATATGCAAGAAAAAAAAAACCAAACAAGTCCATCAAATCAAGTGCCTTAGTCATTAGACAGGCAAATGTTTTCAGGCACTTCAAATACAAGAGCTTTATCGCTATTCCCTCCAGATTAAAAACCAAAACTTCCACTACACCATGCGTCAGCCTTAGCTGGTGCAGAGGTCGTATGACTTCACACACACTAATGGAATTCTTCCAAATTTGTTTTGGATTTCCAACTCAAGACAGACATTCATTCCTTCATTACTACATTTTTGCCATTCCTTTGTCATTCAACCAGGGAAAGGTAAATTCAACCATATAGGGCAAGGTAGACACATGACACACAGTGCACCATGTCCTCGGGTAGGTATCAAATGCAAATTCTGCCTTGGGATGCAAGCGTAAAGCTTCCGTAAGTATCTAAGAGACAGAACTTTGTCAAGATTTAACTGAGATCACAAAGTAGAAGTGCAATCCTCAAGCTGTCTGAACTGCCAGCACCAGAAGCTGGAATTATAGCTGTGTGTACACAGCATTTCCTATGATGCAATGCACAGCTCCACTCAACTTCCTTTCCTTGCTTTTACAGGCATCTAAAAAGCAGGCTGCTGGTCCTTCATTGCTTTCCATTCTGAAGTTTTATCCTTCTTTCATTCCTTGCTATCTGACAACATTTTGAACATCTTAGAAGTTTTCATTTTACTAATTATTTATGTTGCAAATGGTACCATTTTTGATGCATATGCTGTTCTCAGCTAAAGGTTTTTTATACACCTTTTTCTACTCACACGGCCTGCAGAACCATTTTTGTTTTGCTAAAATGCCCAAAGAAGGGACACTCTTACCAGCACTGAAATACATAGCATCTTTCTTGTTTTAGATACAAATTAAGCCCAACCTGCCATCTGTTCAATCTGTCACATATAACACTTCCTGCAAAAGTGAGCTGGTTTAATCATCACCCATCTAGACTTTGATAGAGTGATCAGAAGGTCCTGTCTAAAGAATAGTAACATATTTTACCATCTCTTCTTTTAGAAACTCTAAAGTATTTTAAGTTTACGATGAGACTCAGAATCATGCAAATTATTATTCATAATAATAACAGAAGGTTTTATTATTTATTATTACCTATGTTGTAAAGAAAATGAGGAGTCACCATGGAGACAGCAGAGAAACTGAAGTAGCATTTGCAAAAGAAAACAGTAAAATATATTCTACCACTGAGAGCAAAGCCAACATTGAGCAAGTCCTGAAAGAGTTCATGCCTTGAGAACCCTGAACAAGAAGGCAGAACATCTACAGGAAATGGGGGAATTCCCTACCAGGGGAAGCAGCAAACAGATCTCACATTTGGCCAGGTTTGTTCTGCTGTGTTCAGTGCCAGTACAGCCAAGTTAGCATCACTTCGGAGAGACGGTAAAGAGCCCATACAGGTTTGACTGCCGAGAAAGACAAATAAAACTATTTTTGACCTAGGATACATTAATATAAAAATATTTTTTCATAACAGAAGTTTGATGACTTCACATTCCAGAATTCAATAATTTGAAATCATTGTTTTATGACTACACTGAGTATAAAGCCTAGTCCTTGAAAATAAACCCATGCCTACCACAACATCAACATTAATTTACTTTTTTTTTTTTCCAAGAGTGAAGACTGAGGTGCCAACAGGCCATTAAAGAAACTGTCTCTTTTCAATCTACAGTTGTTCATCAAACAATCAAGCCAGATGCAAGTATGAAAGATAGCAAAACAGGGAGACGTAGAAAGAATAACCATGATTCATTTTTACCAAACAAAATATTCACCATCTTGTTGCACTGCAGGGCTTAATATCTGTAATGTGCAGCCATCAGGTGGGAGCAGCTTAGAGTCAGAGGGCACCGCAGCTGTTCTCAACAGAGCTGGACTACAGGGGATTGCACAGTCACCTTCACCAGCCATGAAAGGCAGAAATCTGCCTTATGTTTTTAAAAATTCTTTACCATTACATTTTCTTAAGATGTGTACGGAAACAGAAGGGAAACAGCATTTCCAAGAGAGAAAACAGATCAGAGAAGGAAGTTTTTCCCCAGATTGGGAATTATATCTTCTTGACATAGTCCTGGACTGTTTCCATCCTCAGAAGGCATTTTTGCTTATAATTAAATCTATTTTATCTTCTGAAAATATAATACTGAAAAGTAGTAGGAACAAGGGACAAAGAGACAATATAAGACAAAAGATGGTTGCAATAAAGGGAATAGATAGGTGCTGTGATGAGAGAAAAGAAAGCAGAGCTGCTTCAGGACTCGCAGCAGATGGGCATACACGGCTGTGTTGGTTTAGGAGCACACCGCAGCATCATACAGCAGCTTCTGACAAGAACTGAATGCTAAAACATTCCACCAGTGATATTTGCAGAGAGCCTTGGAAAAACTTTAAAGCTTTTGGTCTTTGGGACTTCAAATAACAAGTAGAAAGAATCTCAGCTTTATATTTCAACCTTTCCCCTCACAGTATTTCTGACTAACACTAAAGATAATGGTTTTTTCCATCACTAACACACCCGTGTTCTTTCCAGAGGTTAAAAATCCAGCTAATGACCCAGACTGACCCTGCTCAGCTTACAAATGCTGAGAAGAGCCTTGCTTGCAAAAGTACATCATCTTTTCTCTTATAAGAAATAAAGAATTAAATAAAACACTGAGTCTTTGCTTTTGTTAGCTAAGACACTTCTGAACCCTTTTCTCACTCTGGAACGGCACAAGAGCAAAGGTATAAAGGAGGATTATGAAACAACCTCCGAACAAAGCAGAGTCATCATCTCACCTGATCTTTGTAGGGCAAGGACAAAAACCACAAAGCACCTGAAAAATTTCACCTAAGTCCAGTGTTTAGGTGTTAGTGAGACTGTCTCAGTTCTATACCCTATGCTGCCCGAGTCCATTGGATCTATGAAGTACGGCTGATGCTTCCACCAGTAGGCCGGTACAACCCTGAAGCCTGATGCTGCCAAGCTGTTCATCAGCTGAGCTGCTCTTTACTCTGGCAGGACCCTCTAACATGTGCTGCTCACCAGCAAGATCCAAAGCACATTACCAGCTCATTTTATATATTCAAAACCTCACAGTGCAAGAGTCAAACCCAAGTCTTCTTTGCACCAGAACTCCCAGAATTCTGTGCCATTGTGGGCTTGCCCTCCAGAGAGTTACCACCATACCACAGCCAGTAATTTTCTTTAAGGCAGCATGCCTCTAACATACCTCTCCCCTCTCCATCTCCTGCCAGATGGACTTTTCTCTCAGCTTTCTAGTTTTTGCTAATACTACGCCTAAACAGATTATTCTCCCCAGAAGCTAAAGGGTAAAACCAGGTACATAACTCAGAGCTGAAAATTCCCCTCTGAGTGGAGCCCTGATGTGGACATTTCACACTGACTTATCTCCCACTGCCTGGGGTTTCAAACTGAGGCCTGTCAGCCAAGATCAACCCAGAAACTGCTGGGGTGTAACAAAGGACCATGCAGAGAGGGGTATCTATATACTTAGGTTTAAGTCAATTCCCTGAGAGCTTTAAAGAATAAAACCCAGTAATCTGATAAGGAACCAGAATAAAGTGAGCTATAAACATCTTTTGCAGCATGAACTGATGCTAGATTAGGTTTGTAAAACACTTGATGGGGAAAAGTGAGGCATTGTTGTCAAAGCTACTGTTTTAAAATGTCTTATTTTTGAGCTTGGTTTGTTTGTTTGTTTTTTAATGTTTATTAGTCATATAAGATTCCAGTGAGCATAAACAAGTGATAAAATGAACAATCCACTGAAAATTAATTCTACACGTTGGTTCTACAGTTTTAAAGGTAATAAATCATCCATCACTAGCACAGGACCACAGCATCTATTTCATGCATGAAGCAGCACTAAATCATGGTAAACTTAGCTGTGTCTTATTAAACTGACTGCAGTTTTTGGCCAGCTAGAGAAACCTGTATAGATCTTCACATTATATTCCTAAGAGCTCAAAAATAAATCAGAAAGTCTCAGCTTCATGTATCTATGTGATTTTTAGAAAATTACTTAACCATTTTGACTACTGGACTACTGGTAAGTGTGCAGTTAGTCTAAGGACTGAAAGTTCAAGGAAAATTTCTCCTCAGTCCCCACAGGTCTGACATAATAATCATACTACAGATTAAAAAGTTTATTTAGTCGAGTTTATGCAGTCAAGTAGTTTTTCTCTGTTCATGCATAGTAAGGTTGTTTTGGGCTTGCTTTTTTAATTTGAGTGACAGTGAAGTAGTCTATACCAACAGAAAAGCATAGTCACAGGCACACAGTGTGGCTATATCCCATACCTCTAGAAATCAATGGCAGTATTTCTACATAAGAATCAAATTGTGTATGATCAATTTCTCATTCAAATTAATTTCTTCTTCCCACCAAAAAAGAAATTAAAGCAATTTAAGCTTTTTCCAAATTCCTCAGTCCCCTCTTCCCATGGTTTATTTGCCATTCTTTTCTTAAGGAAAATAAATTTTATCCTCTGTTTATGTTCTTAAGGATGTATTATGTGTGGCCAACTGTGCCAAGGTTTTATTCCAACCCCACCTGTCTCCTTCACTATATACATACTGATTTTTTATATTTGCACTACTGTGGGAAGCAAAGATTTAGGGAAAGAGCTGGCTATCAAGTATGAAACATATGTTCCAGTGAAAATAAAATCAAGAGAGAGTTCTTGTGTGACCAGTTCTTTACAGCAAAGATAAACTTCCTTCCTCCTTCTGACATTCCATTTTTCTTAACTATCAAAATGGGGTTAAACAGGCTGGAAATGGTACTTTGGAACATGTCATCTGTTACCCTACAGCACCCCACGTGTTGCAAAGTCAATCATTGCTCCTGGCCACCAGAAATCCCACTGCTACTACAAGGACTCTGCTGTTTGGCAAGAAAACAGGGCCAACAATCCTAGTCCTTGATTCTACTTTAAATCTCTCTCCTGCATGCATACAAGAAATAACATAGGAGATACTTGTATATTAATTTCTCTTTTTACACCTTTAGCAAAGAGGGTGGCTGAAAAAGCACATCATGTTCTTTATATTCAAGATACTTAAGGACCAGAACATCTCTTGTTAACATGCATTCAACAAAGTCATGGAGTTCTTCAAATTTACCCTCAAGATTCTGGGTTTATCGCTTCAACATGTCTGTTACTGTGATGAACACAGCATCACAGCACTGGGATTGGAAAAGCTAATCACACTGACACTCAGAAGCTCCTGAAGCATATCTAAAGCAATTCTCTAAGCTTTTTTAAATTTGAGATATTAAGAAAAAGAAAGCTTTCAAAAGAAAAGTGTCTGATGAATTTAGAAAGACCTTTCTCATCCATATGGAGTTATAAAGCTTTGCAACTCCCACAAGTTTCTGTTTGCCTGTCTTTTTACTCTACACTGCTGTACTGCTAGGTAGGTTCCACTCATGTGGCTTTCTTCATATGCCTGCTCACATGCCAATTGTCAGAAACAGCAGTCTACGTGTGTCTTTCCACTGACTTTAACCTGATCTGAGGTGATGACAGGAATAACTGCAGCAAAGCAGAACCTCATTGAAAGGCTGCACCATCCTGTACTTCTCTCTCTCCACACCTTTAACAACCATCACCATCGCATTTTCCCATATAGTTTTATTTCTCTAAAAAGCAGTGAAATACTTCATGAAATTCCTTAAGAGGAAAAAGCCCCAAACTACAGCTAAAATCACATTCACAGTAACTGTGATTTAATAAATCAGTGACTAAAGCTAAAACCTGCATTTCCTCAAGAACAGTCATCTTATCAGCCTATCATTATCTGTTTAGCAAGCAAACACTGCTGGCCCTTAGCTGTTACCAATGCAATGTCAAAAGGAAACAAGCAAAAAAAAGTATTCCAATCTCCAGAAATGTAATCACAGTTCATGAGATAATAGCTCAAGTCTTACTCACACATATTATTCTGTAGCATTAGATGAAGCCTGGCACACAGCAAAGATGTCTCATGAAGTTTCATAATATTAATTTATTGCAGAGTGCCAGTCTCATTTCCTGCCCTCAGTACAGTAATAGATTGACAATACTTGAATTAATTCTACTTTCTCTCACTGAATTTCAGACAGCCTGCATATTTCAACATTGAGTTTACTTGTATAGCTACAATATAATCAACATTTTACGACACTGTGCACTCTCTTGTGCTTGGCCTATCCTTTTGAAACAGGTTTAGAAATACGTTAATGTCCTACCTGGTGTTTGGTATAAAAGCATATATAGTGAATGGAAGGAAGCAGTGGGGTGGTGTATGTGAACATAGCCCACACCTGTGTGTCTTCCTGAGAAGCACATATCTGTAGAATCACAGAATGGTAGGTGTTGGAAGGGACTTCTGGAGATAACTGAGTCCAACTGCCCAGCCAGAGCAGGAACACCAAGGGCACACCACCCAGGAACAGATCCAGGTGGGTTTTGAAAATCTCCAGAGGAGACTCCACAACCTTCCTGGGCAGCCTGCTGCAGTGCTCTGTAACCTGCACAGTAAGGAGGTTTTTCCTGATGCTGAGGTGGAACTTCCTGTGTTCCAGTTTGTGACCATTGCCCCTTGTCCTATCACAGAGCACCAATGAAAATAGACTTATCCCTTCTACTTGACACCCACCCTTCAGATATTTGTAAACATTAATAAGATCCCCTCACAGTCTTCTCTTCTCCAAACTAAACAGCCCCAAGTCTCTCAGCCTTTCCTCATAAGAGAGATCTTCCAGTCACTTAATCATCCTTGTAGCTCTCCACTGGACTCTTTCTAATATTTCCCTGTCTCTCTTGAGTTGAGGAGACCAGAACTGAACACAATGCTCCAGCTGTGGTCACATTAGGGCAGAGTAGAGGGGAAGAAGAACCTCCCTTGACATGCTGGACACATTTTTCTTTATGCACCCCAGGATACCACTGGCCTTCCTGGCTACAAGGGCACATTGTTGTCCCATGGAGAACTTATTGTCCACCAGGACTCCAAGGTCCTTCTCTGTGGAGCTGTTTTTCAGCACTGCCATGAACTTTTCGGTGCCATACGCAGACACCCCTAACCTGACTTTACCTTTACCTGATATTACCTTACAATGAAACTGGAAACAAAAATCCTCTCTGATAAACATTCTAACTTTTCACCAAATACCCTGGCAGTGGGATGGCAGTACCCAGGCATCTACATTGGCTTACTGTCTGTTCACTCTGCTTTTTTAAAACAAAGGCAATTTCATGTTAGCTCTGTCCAATTTAAAAAAAAACAAAAAACAAATCTTAGTGACCTTCTAGGAAAGCTAAGGATTACAAACTATTCAAAAAAGCTCTCAAACCTACTATTTAGCTAAGTTTCTTGATAATCTTGAGAACAAAATAAAACAAAGCCCTCTAACAATTAACCAAAAATGTGTAGTTTAGCATGTTAGATGGTGCCTTCTATGTAACACAATAATTTAATTACTATCAAGCAACACATAGCAGCCCTTGTAACCA
Source organism: Megaceryle maxima (assembly GCA_024605025.1). Classification (NCBI taxonomy): domain Eukaryota; kingdom Metazoa; phylum Chordata; class Aves; order Coraciiformes; family Cerylidae; genus Megaceryle; species Megaceryle maxima. Next base: position 31,148 of record JANHGN010017297.1, read on the forward strand.
AAGTTAATTCACTGCTTTTACTTTCATTAATCTGATTTGATAATAGGCATGCAGATGGATAGTCCTATTTGTACAGCTGAATGAGGCTTTTCTATTTGATTTAAACTGAGTCAAGTGGCCACCAAAATTAATAAATGCTATCATGTATGGACACACAAAACGAATCAGATTCTTCACCCATTCAGATAATGTAATTTTTTATTTTTTCCAAGTGCTAAAGCACAGGCACCTATAGGAACTTCAGACTGACAAACTTTATGGTGCCATCTGCAGACAACACTGTCATTTAAACAGCTGCTAGACTGGGACTAACAAGAGGAACCAGGAGGAATTCCTACATCCCTGTCTGACTGAATAATACATCACCTGCTATCAAAAATAAATCAAGGAAAACCAAACATTTTAGAAGTTTTATCTTTTTAGTCACTGGCAGATTTGCAGTGACACATCTCAGTGTTGGTACAGGTGAAAGGTGCCCTTCATGGGAACAAGCACAGTGCTGTTGAAACTACAAAAACTGTCAGTCTGAATATGATCCCAAGATTATCTGGAGAGCTGTGTTACAGGTAGAAAACACATGCATGCATCTTTTACCAATATGCAAAAGAAATTAAGCCTATCTCTTATTACATTGCACCCAATATGTAAAAGGCAACAAAATTTAACCCAAATAGAAAACATTCATTAAGTGTTGCATTAAAGCCACACCCAGAGGAGGACACTGTATTTTACAGGGACAGACAGTACTCACAGCCAGCTCAGAGCTGGATTTGTGTTGTGTAAGGAAACAAGGACAGACCATTCTTCTTTTCGAGGATTCTGGTCAAGAAAATCTATGACTGATCTACCTAACATTTCTTTTGCAATGCCCAAAGCATAGCTTCTGAACTTAGATTTAATTACTGTTTACTTATCAACATGGTCTGAACTTCAAGTGTGCATCAAACTCCCTGGACCATGTGATTTCTTGTGCTACCAAGTTTAATGAAGAATACTTTGCCCTTTAAAAGACTAAGTCCTCAAATCAGCAAATGCTGCTTTTGCACTTAAATGAGAAACAGCTTACAGGACACAACAGCACCACTTTAGCACATTAGGTTAGAGCCATTTGTAAATGACCACAGTTCAGGGCCAAAGATAGAAGGTTATGCACACTGAAACTGCAACTTCAGTGCATTAAGAGAACTGCAACAACTACTAAGCTATTTTTTTTATTTCAGAGTAATGTGCATAGTCCCTGACCTGACCGATCATTCCAATTATGCTTTTACATGCACATCACAAAGCTTTTAAGCGGCGCTTCAATGCTGGAAGAGCAATGCAACAAAAGCCATCTGAATCTCCCACTGAAAATCTTTAATAGATCCTTCTCTACTGCAAGACCCAGCCTCTTTTACCACATTACTGTATTTGTCCCATTTCACCGCTGAATCTTCAGTCAAATCCCACCAGCTTCAAGCAGGTAAAAAGAATCTGACACTTTGAAGAGTGATGGATGACAAATTAATTTTTAAGAATATATATTGTTGCAGCAATAAATTATAACAAGAGAATAACTTTGTTATTTAATAGTAAAACTGAGAATCCAAATAATTGGACTACCTGTGTTCTTGTCTGCAGAGTCTAACCTGTGTTTACAAAAGGCAGCAAGGGACCATCTCTGCCCCAGAAAACTGAAACTAACACTGCAGTTTCTAGTTGGTCTTTCAATGTAATGGCTTTTTCAACAGCAATAACAGTCAAAGGACTCAGAGTAATGACTTTCACAAATTGTTAAGATTAATTTAGTAAAAAGTGGATAGAAAACATTTTGCTTTCTTCTTTTTATATAGAAAAGCTCAGATTTAGTAGCAGAGTTCAGCTCTGCTACAGAGACTTTTCACGGATGTCATGGCAGCAATTGTATGAAAAAATAAATATCTCATAATGAAAGATTTTTGCCTTGCAATATGCAGGGGAAGATCCTGCTTTACAGAAAATTCTGGCAGAGGAGTAGAGGGTATATAAAAAGAAATTCACATTTCTACACTATCAACTGCTAGGACTGCTACAGTAGCTGCTGTTGTACCTCTCCAGTCTCAATCACAAAAGAAGACCTTCAGTAAGCACCTTCAGGTCCTCAAAACACCAAAACACGCAGGGAGCTCAGAGATGATGGGGAAGTGAAAGTTGTGAGCACTCCCTGTGATCAAGATCAGCACTACCATGATGACAGCTACACTGGATAGCAGATATTGTAGTAAATCTCCTACTTTTCATCTGATAGCAGAACAAGGGGTTATCAGGTTATAAACATTCCACAATTGACTAAAAAACCTGCATAGTACTAACAAAACCCTTCAATTATTATTTTTATCACCCACAAAAAAGTTATATATAATGGTCATTACCTACATCATTTCCTACCATTTCAAGTTCTCTGGTTGTCCTCGCCTCTATTTTCTGGAAGGGGGGATACTGCTAAAAAACAGAGCAAATTCACCATAATCCAACTTTCAGTAACTGGATTATGACACCTCTTCCTCAGAGTCCTTTACTTTGGCATTTTCTTTTCTTCAGAATCCCTTCACTTTACAAACTATGCTATATATGCTAATATAAATCTGAATCTATCTAACCTCATCTAGTTTATTTTTCTCAAAAATCCTCAGAAACCATACAACCTCTTCTGAGCAACTTCATCATCTGTGCTCACTATGGTGCAACTCAAACATTCAGCATCAAACACAGCCTGCTCCCATTACAGCTACAACACTATCTCTGCATCCGAGCGACACTTCCCTAGAGATGGCAATCAGCTTCTGAACCCAGCTTCAGGAGAGAGAAGAAAGGAGATCCTGCTCCCTTCATCCTTCTCTTTCCTTCCTGCTTCCAGCAATTGTGCACTTGTTGCTCCATCTGCAACCCCCTATGGGGAAGAGAGGTCTCTGCCTCCGAGCTCCAGCCCCCGAGGCGTGACTGGTGGAGCTGCTCACTCTCTCCCTTCCCGGAGGCTGAAGATGCTTCATCCTTTGTAGTGTTTTACAAGGTTTATGGGTTGTGAAGAACTCTGTAGCTGGTTCAGTGTTTACAGTGCAGCATAGAGGGAGCCTAACGTGCTTTGCCTGCTACTAAAAGCTGTACAGGCAGCTCCTACTGCTCTTTCAGTGAGAGCAGAAGCCCAGCCCTGGGGTGATCAATGAAGTCAGCACCACAGGGAGAGAAAGGCCATAGTGATTTTTTGCCTGTCTTCAAATCTGGACTGAGGCTCTCCATGTCAAATCTCAATCCTATTGAAAGCAGGCAGACAAAGAATAGAATTTCCTGAAAGAAAAGCTGCAAGATTTCCTTAGTATCAGAACATTATGTGCAAAAAGGGATTTCTGCCTTCATTACCTGGAATAAATTTCAAAGTCCCAGCTCATGTTTTCACGACACCACTTTTAAAAAACCCTGCTTCTAAAAGTCTGTGAACTAGGTAGGAAACAAGCAAGCATATAAAGTCAGCCACCTGCACAAACAAAAATGGTATCAAACCCTAAATGACTTCATTAGCTAGATCAGTATTTCCAACATGACAATGCAGCAAGTAATTTTGTTTTCAGAAGCAGCATGATTACAGCACACACATCCGCACACGCGGGCATTTCTATAGCACAGTACAGAAGAGCCTAAACCAGGTGAGCCATCATTTATTCTAAGTAGCAAGACGTGCTTCAGGTATTGGTTTAATACATGCTACCCCTATTCCTAGAAGGCATGCTCAGATGTTTTCTGGCAGCTTGTCTTTCAATGCCTGCCCAGTTCCACCCTGATGTGTACTCAAGCTTCTGGCTCCTGGATAACACAGCTGCTGGGAAGCAACAGGCAGCACAAGACCCCACCATTAGTTTGGCATCAGATGCAAATGCTTATTGCACACCTGTATCTTGGCAACTTACTTTACTTCAAGAGGAGCACATGAATCGGAACCCTTGCAAGAAATATTTTTGCTCATTTCTAAGGTTTATTTAACAGGACAGTTAGCCTCCTGCTAATCATCTCTCATGCTGGATGACAGTCTAGAAAAGACAAAACTATTATGGTTATTTTACTCCTTCAACTTTTCCAGCTATGCAAACTCTCTGTCTCGGAAACATTTCCCATTTCCCTTCATTCTATATAGATGAATGTATTGCTATTTCACATTTTGTAATGCATGCTTATGACTCAAGCTTCACATGGCTCAGGTAGAAGAAAAACCATCACTTGGGAAGTGCATTTGCTAGACTGAACACAAAAACATGAGATGCAGCCAGTTATCAAGTGAGTATTCTGGACACTGAATTAGAGAATTCCATGTCTACTGTCAGTGATAACCCGAGTTCAGCTTAAAAATAAAATTGCTATTTTGACCCTTTCAAAATATCTGGGAAGTGGGTTTGGTTGTGGGTTTGGTTTTTGGGTTTTTTTTGTTTCTTTGTTTTAATTTGCTTGGTTTTTTAAATTTGT
>JANHGN010017297.1:35717-63528 GCA_024605025.1 Megaceryle maxima
TTGTTGGTTTTTTAAATTTGTTTGTTGGTTTTTTAAATTTGTTTGTTGGTTTTTTAAATTTGTTTGTTGGTTTTTTAAATTTGTTTGTTGGTTTTTTATTGTTGATGTTTTGGGTTTTTTTAATTTTCTTTTCTTATCCAATTAGCACAATTATATTTCTTACTAATCTCCTTAAATTTCTAACTACCTACTGTTCATTTTTCTTATTTGGGGTTCACAGTTTAATTTCTTGACCTACATCCAGTATAAATTTATAATGACAAAAATGGGATAATCCCATGCTATAGCTATAAAACTGGTTAAATATATTAGGAATGTTTTTATAGGAGAAAACTATACGGCTCTGCTGAAAATTCTATGAGCAAAGATATTTAGACAAGTGCTACATCAGAAGTAGCACCATATGTTCCCATACTTCAGCATAAAAGACAAAATGCCTGTAAAATGAAAAGCAATTTTTTTTTTTTTTCAAAAGATACTGACCTGAGAACTTAAGTGCATATTTTTGTTTCAAGTACCAAATAATCAGACCAATCTAATTAGGAAGGAGATAATTAAAAGATTAACAGGTTGCTAAATCATGCTCAGGACACATAATGTGGTGTTTGCTCTAGTTTACAAGATTAAAATAGTAACAGTTCCAATGTCCCTTTAATCTCTGCACAGATTTGAAACATTAAGTTGCACTCAGACCACATTGCATCATAAGAAGTGCCATTAAAAACTCACTACTTAGCACAGCAGGAAGCTGCTGTAATTGCAGCAACTTTCTATTCATAACAAGGATTGTTAACTGTAGTCCTGTCATCACACATCACTGACTGGAAATGTTTAGGCTGTCATTTTGGAACATCAAAGCCTGATTCCCCACTGAGTGTACATTACTATGAAGCTTTAAAATCTTGGACTGAATTCCAATTGATGCCATTCATAAACATTTTTAGGAACAACTCTGATACAATTATTTTGTACAGCAAATCTCCATCTTTTGGTAGACAGCAGAACCTTTACCCAGTCTTCCCTCACACGATCACTGCTTCACAGGGCTTTTAGTAAACATTTCAGCCTGCAGTATTTGACAGCAGCAGCAACCACCTACCTGCTAGGAACAATTCTACTGGCATTCAGCCAGAAAAAAAGAAAAAATAAAATAAAATAAAATAAAAAAATCTCAAACACAGCAAGTTCATCCAGTTCCTATGTTCCACATCTGCCAAGTCACACAGATGTTCAGACTGAGACTCATAATGGAGATTTCCATCTGCTAAGCACCACTTCCCCCCCTTCTCTGGCATATTCAGAAGATGCCACACTATTAATTGATACGAAGAGCCAAATGACCATCTTGCTGAAAATACGTTTTCCTTTTTTTAGCATATAAAAGCTTTAATTTTCAAATTTTATTCAGATTGAAGATTAACCTTCCTTTTGACTGTGTCAGTTAGCAACCTGAAATCCTCTGCTGATAGCTGACCATGTCTTCGATTTGTATCAGCACCTTGATTTCCCAAGTGATGACATCTACAGCTACATAACTATTCTGCAACATTAAAAACAGGCCACAAGAATCAAAACAGAAAAATACAGCTTCCTCTAGTAACACTATCACAGCACTTCAAGTCTGGATTCATTGTACATCGCTTTATGCGCAAAGACACTTTTAACATACCTTTTGCATTTACAGGGGTGCTTAGCATCTTGTAATATACCTGCTGCACACACAAATAATTAAAAATAGCTTTGCTCCCCATTGCCCTGGTTAGCATAATTCAGCAAATTCAGGAAGGAAGGAAATATTGCCTTAAAAGCTAATTTTGAAAGGAAACACATTGAATGTGTTTGTATCAAGCTAATTGTTCAGAAGGGTGTTTTCCAGGCATGTAAACCTCAGCCCCGGTTTTTACACCACACTCAAACCTAAGACTAAGCTAAGAAAAGACATTAGAAAAGTGGTAGGATGCAATGGAATAATCAGTAGCTAATACTCAGGAAACCTGGATTTAAGGTTTAGTTGGTGGCTGATTAATCCTGTTAATTTATTTTATTAATTCCTGGACTTCCACAGATTTTCAGCTGGCTTGAGCCCTGATCTAGAAATACATTCAGATTGCTACAGGTATGGTGTTAACATGCAGAAAAAAACCAAGCCTGCAGTCCATAGGTTAAAGAGCTACTTCTGCTTTACACCACTAAAACAGATAAATCCATGTTTGTTGAACTAGGTTTCTTTACATATATAACAAATGTCTCTGGATGAGATGAAAATTGAGAATGATCTCAGCTTTACCCTCTCCAGATTCCTGGTTGGACCTCTGCAGCAATGAAGAAACTCCAGGTCTCTCCAAGAACATTTCCCACTGTGTTTCACTAGATATGACGGGACACAAATTTAGTACTCAGCAAGCACCTCATCAAGGGGCACGCCGGCTAGATGAGTAAACCAACTGGCTCATTTATTCATTGTCTAACTAGCACAGCTATTCACACTCCTGAGGAACCCAGTTGCCACAATGATGGGTAAAAACTCAGACCAGTGAGGCTCAGTGTTCAGAATTAAAAAATGCTGAGAAAGAGCATTTCCTAATAAACAAAACATAAACATCATCTGGATTTTTTTTTGACTCTGAGCAGCAAAAATCAACTAATCACTTCCATCTTCCATTACAGATCTTTTCCCATGAGTTTCAAGAGCCTCTTCCTTCCTATGCATCATGATGTACTTCTGAGCAGCACTGCAAGAACAAATCAATTAATGTCTAAAAAATTTGGGGGGTAATAAAAGCACTTAATTAAAAATGTTACATTTGATAGCGAGTGTCACCTGACTGTATCTTTACAGTCAACACCCCATTTCTCCTGAAATGATGACACTACCCCAAAAATCTAACATTAGGTTTAAGTGACACCATCAATCTACTGAAAAATACATCCACTGAGTGCACCTCTACCAAACACAAAGCAGAGCCAAGGTTTGCTACATTCAAAGTATAGTTCTTTCCATATTGATAAATTAATAGACATTTTTATCTCAAAGCAAAGAGACATTATTTGTCATTCAAATGTTCTTCGGTAATCCTTCAAATACCTCTTTTCCAAACTGGTATCAGAATCAACTCTATTTTATTAGTTAAAAATAAAATAAAAACACCATCAAGCAACAGAAATGAACTAGAATATGTTGCCCAGGAAACTGACTCAGCTTCAGTGCCTGAAGTACGCATTTCCAGGTGGCAGCTGACAAGCATTGACTTGTCATTTAAGCACAATGAACTTTCTGTTTGATCTGGATTGTTGTAGAGTCATCATGAAAGAGGGTCAAGCAAGTCCTTTTGTGCAATATCTCTTTTTGGACTTTCCTAAGTTATCCTTTCAGTATTCCACGGGTCTATAACTGGATGTACTTGCAGTAGCATGATCAATACAATGAGTTAGCACTGTCCAACTCCAACTCCTTGACTAAACCAGGATAAGGGAGTGGCCTGAGAGGATAAAACTCTGAGATCCAATCTTCCAGTACAGTCTGATCAGTCACATCCATGCTGTCAGACAATTCAGCAATTAATTTTTATCAGTCTGAATACAACTTTTCAGTACACTCTAAAAGGTGAGGAAATACTTCAATTTTCTTATGTTTATGGAGAAGATAAAAATACTCAAAACACCAACACCCTTAATGTTGAAATTAGGGTTTCTTTTAATATGCTCAAGATGCCTTTGACCTCCTAGTTCTCCAAAGTATTTGCACATGCTATGGTTGCAAGTGGTCAAAATGTAGCATTCAGCATTACTGACTGGACTGTAAACCAGGTGCCAAGTTCAAACAAGGAATAAATCACAAAGCTCTTAGCAGCTATAGAAGATAAAGATTCTGGTATCTTGTGCTGTTTAGTTAAACCTGCAGAGCCTTTGGTCTTAGTGGTTAGAGAGATGGTTAGGAAAAAAAAACCCAAAACATACTGTTGGAATGCTTTGCTTTCGTGTTTTCTTTATGGTTTAATGATACTTCAAAAACCTAAAATCCAAAATATAACTTTGGGTTACAAAAAATTCTAAAAGGGATGCAAGCAAGATGAATGACAGTAACAGACAAGTGACTTTATTCAGAACACTGCAAGAGCTTGGATATTTAAGCATCTTGCTTCTGTCAGAGCATCCAATTTCAGTGTAAATCGTGCCAACGAGGAGTGAAGTGCTCAAATACTTTGAAGGATCTAAGCCAGTTTTCAGGTTCTACCTCACGGCATTCACATGTTTGTGCTTGATGTATTCAACTGCCTTTAGTGAAACGTTCTTTTTCAGTCTCATAATCAAACAGTATTTTTAGACACCCATCTTAATGTCATCCATAATGTTTCCAGACCACTAAAATCTTAAAATGAATTTTTAACAGCATTAAGATTCATTCATTGTAAACCAAAAATAGACTCAGAAACCAAGAGGGGATATGGGTCACCGATCTGCTTTTCTCTAGGCTTATTGAAACTTCACATAAATGTGAGCCACACAGCGATGCATCAGCCCTGAAAACTTTGTAAAAAGCTTCCTCTCCCCCTCCCCCCCGAATCCAAGTTACAAGGACATGCTCCAAAAACCTACAGTGAGCTTTGATCAAGGCAAATTTCCACAACTCACAAGAACTTAGGGATGCAGTAGAAGAAATCTAGTGAGTTTTGAGGTCAAACATTTGAAGGTGGCAGATATCTCACTACTGATTAAATTTGAGAAGCTTGATATTACTGGCATAAAAACTCCAGAATAATTTGGGTAATCTTAAGGAATTATCACAAGAGAGACCTTTAGAAGATATTCAGTACTGTTGCTTACCACATGGCTGGTTGCACTTTCTCAGCTATATCTTGACAGTGCTTGAATACCACTGTGTTTGATTAGCCTAAATAATCACTTCAATTATTACATGGACATTTACAAATCAGTATTAGAAATAATTGTCATCATTTCTCCCCCTCTGTAACTGGACAAAAATCTTTGTAATAATTTAGTGCAAGTTTCATACAAATCATGCAAATAAAAGGGTTGAAGAAACCTGTACTTGTCTGAAATATACAGATGCAAAGCTGCTGGTACCTTCCTCTCCCCAAAAATGTACAGAAACATATGAGAATACACCAGAAGTTTTAGAGAAGAACTGACAAGTTGAACTATTTGATATTCACAGCCTTTACATAACTATTCATCTTTTAAGACAGCCTAGCTAAAGATAGCAGCTTTCCCATTCACAATCAATACATTTGCAAACATTTTCATGCTGTGTACCAAATGCTCACAGACAGATCTCAAATCACAAATCTTACTCTTTTCTGTATCTTGCAGAATTAGAAGCGCCAAAAAAAAAACTAAAAATGTGCAAAACCACTAAATGTGCACAGACTAGTATCATTAGTGTATTTCATTTTTTTAAGACAACATATATTATACATCCTTCCCCCATGTTATACTTGTATAATTGATTTCCTCTGAAAGAGATTACTGTTATTACTAACTAGTATATCTCCCTGGTTTTCAGTCCCACCATCCAAGGCCTCTTCCAAGCTAATCCTTCTCTTTTCTCATTTTGTTTGATATCTTTCTGTTATGACACTGTCTAAAAATTCCATCACAAGTGATCAGATTTCAAAAGAACTTAAAATAGTGCAATGAGGGAAATGAGGGAAGAGTAGATTTTTCTCCTCATCTACTTAAATATGCTTTTAGATTTCTTGATTGTGAGAGCCTCACAGATTATAGAAGATTCTTCATTCATGTATATAAAGGAACCAAAAAACATTACTAGAACCCTTCACAGTACTTCAAGTTTTCACTAGCAGTGCAGACCATATTATTAAGTCCTTGAGGAATATTACAAGCCACCACTGGAGAATGAGCGTGTGGAAAAAAAACGCCTCCACATACAATGGGAGAATGACCAAAAGAACCACCTCACAGAAATGAGAAACCACCACACTGGATTAGACCCATGCAATTAGTATTCTACCTTTTTCTTTCTCTCCTAACAGGGACCGGGACCAGCTATTTTAGACAGAGGCACACAGAAAAAACTTTCACCATTAACAGCAATGGAACAACACATTGGAGTGAAATTAACCCTCAGTTTTTGTTACTTAGAAGCTCTTTGCCTTAGACCAAATAGATCAGATCTCTTCTCCCAAGCACGATGGGTTTCCATATTTTTATCTATCATCTTTCATTTTGTATTATCCAAAGGAATATAGGATACTTCTCAGAACTTTAACCGCTGTTGGGCTCTGTGCCATTTCACAGCAAAATGAGGGTCTGGCTAAATCTACTAGTGTGGCTTAAGAATTTAGTTACAGCTGAGCACCCTGTAACAATACTTCTACAATTGCATGGTGCAGTGCTCTATCCCATTTTCTTTACTAAGACTTAACCCCGCAGTTATCTTCAGACAGACGAGAACATCAATGGTTACACAATGGACTCTTCTAACAGATTCAAGGACAAGATTGTGGTAAAACCCATCATACCACAAAGCACTGTGTAATCTGGTTTTAATCTCTTCGCAAGTATGGCTGTGGTATATTACACTTCTTTCTGTGTTAAGCTACATTCAAAGCTCAGTGTTTCAGTCCTGGCTGATCCTCTTAACAGTGCTCACCCTTTAACTATTCAAGGAGGACATGCAGACAAGATTTATATCGAGATCATGACTTGAGGATAATTCTCAATGCTCTCTCAGTAACTATATATCCATGCATATAACAGTGAGACCTAAAATAAGCTGTGCTTCAATTTACTAATTAAGACATGACTTACTAGCTCAGAAGACAATGAATTTTCATTGCTACAGTAATTTTTCTTATGTACACACAGCTTTATTATACCTCATTAAATACCCTATAATTTGGAATGCCTCATTGCCATTGCCTCCTGTCAGCATCTATACACTCTGTGTATGATTAGTAGTACACAATTTTAACCCCGCACTATCCAGGCCACTGTGTTCTTCCCTAATTGTTAACTCATTCACTTCCAATCCCTGTACAACTGGCTGCAACTCTCTATTAGCAATTTTCTAAAATAAGAAAAAAATTAAAAATATTCCATTAATAGATGGAATAGAAAAGACAGGATACCCTTTGATTAACACACATAATATAACCTAGAAGGCTGAAGTTCTTAAGAAAGAACCACTTAGCAAGAGTTATTATAATATTCTAAATCTGCATTATAACTGACAGTTAAGAGAATTTGACAATGTAATCACAGTAATATTTCTAAAAATGTATTTTACTATTATAAAATCATAACACTAACTCAGAAAGCTGTGCAAAGGACTGTGTTACACAAGAGGTCCTGTCCTCGGGTCAAAAGTATTCTCTCCAATCAAGGATTCAGACATAGCTTTTATGTGAGGACTCTCCATTCTGGCACTCAAAATAAAAATCTGCCCATATATTTCAGTATTTTAGACATCACTAACAGCCATGCAAGCTCCTGATGAGCTCTTAAGAGTTAAAAGCAAATGTCTTGCATCTTGACCCAAATACCATGGAAAATAAATAAGCTTTTCTATTGTCTTCAGTACAAACAGAAACAAACTCCCACTCGCTACTCAGAAAATACATTAATGTCAAAAACATATAATGAAATAAACAACATAAAAATCAGTATGTCAGTGTCCCACTAATAAAGTCAGAAGATGTGCAGAAGTGCTGCCTTGTAGCGTGCTTGTCCAGACACCATCAACAATGGCACTGTGATTCACTGTTAACTTTTCACTTCTGGAGGTCTGTGGTCAAATGTCAGCGAAGTTCCAACAGACAAAACATCACTAATTAATCAGTCAGTCACCATAGCTGCATTAGCTCCAGTTCATACTAGTTAAATGCTTGGAAGATAAGGGCACTATTCACAGGTCTGAACAGAGTTATCTATCATGTAGGTTCTCTTAGCATTCCTGTTTAACTGTGGAATACCACATGAACTGGGGATGAGCAAATGACTTAGTGGCAACAGCTGCAGTCAGCACCAACTGCCTCTCACCTTATTAATAATGCACATACAGTCATCATGGACTGACACACCTTCTTCTAAAAGATACGTGGTATACTGGTAATGGTTTAAAGATAATATATCTACATTCCCTACTCTGTTTCTCACTTCCTTCAAAGAAAGACTGAATTAGTATGAAGTCCTTACTGCAAAACAAAGCCATCTATGTGACAGAATACCCAACCTAAGGGAAAAAGAAAAAAGCATAAAGCTTCAAAGCAGCAACTTCACAGCAAGTGCTGTGTATCACATGCAGCCATAGTGTACTCACAGCCCTGTAACAAGAGCAGCTGTTTGGCTAAATCCTTCCCATACTTCCCACTGCCTACCTAGCATCAAATAGACAGGGACAGAAGCAAACCTCCGCGATCATCACCAGTCTGTTTGCCACTTTGATTGTCCACTGAACTTCTCAGTAACCAAGAGTGCTGGAACATCCATATAACTGTTTGAAACCAGGCAGGTTTCTCTCCAAGGAGAGTCATCACTTTTCCCATTAATGTGTCAATATGATCCACCTAGGACTAGAACATTCAAACCCAAACTGCTTTTGTCAGTGAAGTTAAGGATATGTAAGCTTAAGCTTCAGCAAAAAGCCCTACAACATGAGTTTCTAGTAGGTCCATTGTTTTGATATAAAAAGTCACATTTTCCACTTGATAAATTACTCCACAAAAAAAGTTTGGTAATAAATGCAGCATGCTCTAGTCGCATACGTATTAATATATCATGCTCCAGTTCTCTTACAGTGTGTAATAGCTAAAACTAATTTACAAGTTTGACATAAAACTTAGAGAATTCAATAGAAAGAATCTAACTGACAAAGTTTCACAGTTGTACACTTAAAATAATAAACTGAATAAATAGTAGATTATTTCATATTGGTAAGCAAAAAATTCTGTCAATCCTGTAGCTTTGGTGTATACAACAGTTTACACTCAAGAGTAAGTAAAGCTGTACTAGGCTCCCAGAGGCAGATATTCAGCAGCAGGTGCCATCAGGAAAGCTCCAGTCACACACAAAGTATTGCACACTGCTATTAATGACAGGCAAATTATTTCCATTTCAACTTGAAGTAACACATAACCAAACCTACATTGAACCACATCATTTCACTACTTGGCCAGCAAGACATGAACTATTTCCAAAGAGAGAGTATCAGTTAACTTGGTAATATTATTCTAAGTTTTTTTCTCTCTGAAGTCATGCTGCAGTTTCCTCTTTTTACTCAGTGCAGTATTATCTCATTTTATTTTCTTCATAAGTAGCACATTTATAGCAGAAATTGTTCAAAATTTAAGCTGTCTCTAGCCTACAAATACCTTTGCTCAAGGAGAGGTGCTGTTGCACTTGCTGCATAAGAACCCTCCCATCTCCAGCGAGCACGTATAACGTTAGTCAGCAGTTTTACTTCTCTTCATTAATAACCTCAGTCAGTAGGAAGCGAAAAAAGACATATGAAAGCTTTTTGATACTTTCCTTTCACATGAAAGTCAAAGCTCAGAGTAAAAAAAGGACTTCTTAAAATAGAAAGTTTATAATAAATTGCTTAGAACAGAAAACAGCACATAGATACCAAATGCTGAAAGCACATTAATCAATATAGAGGCACTTAAACTGTGTCAGAGCAATGTATTATTCTAGGTTGCATAGATGTTTTCTATAAAATGTTTAAAAATATTATCATCATGTTTTATTTGGTTAGACCTGTTAAACTTATATATATATATATTTTTTCAGTTAACAAACATCAAAACAAACTTAGCTCTCCCATCCCATTTTCTGTCACTCTATTCAATGAGGATACCCATTTCAGAAAAAATATGCAAGAGAACACAAGTAATATTTTTTCTTTAAGATTTATAAATCTTATAAATTAAAGCTGACAAGTCGTACAAGAGAAAAAAAAAACAAACCAAACAAACCAACCTGAAACAAACAAAAAACACCACAAACCCACACAAACCTTTGAGCATAGGAAATGAGAAGAATTATGAAAGGAAATATTACCACCTCATCCTTTACTTCCTCAGCTGTATCTGTGGACCCAAGTCAGCTTCAGACTGAAGTAACTTCCCGAATACCTTATGACAGTTTAAAATTTGCATGAAGCCCAAATGATTAACACATATACCATGACCTGTAAGGCAGACTACAGCTAGGCATCATATTGCTGACAGCACTGTAGTATTATATTGCAAGTGCTTTAAGTTAAGAATTTGTCAGAAACCTGCAAATACTCCTAACTCCATTCCCTGCATCTTTACATCCAGTCAGTGTTCTGGTACTGGTACACTACTGAATATATTGCTTCCCTGTGGTCACATAAGCACTGACAAGCCCAGAGCTCCAGGTAAACAGGAGCTGTTAGCAGCACATGGAAGCTCTCGTTTCATCAGGAATAGCTGGGCTGTTCACAAACATGCTTTCCAATTAAGAACAGCAATTTCAGGTTGACAGACTAGTACCTTTTAGAATGAGGTTTGATACACAGAGGAACACAACTTCTCCTCTCAGGCTAATTCAGGGTCCAGTTAAGACAAAGGAAGATGGGACAGGCTTGTACAGAGTCTGGTAAGTCCTGATGGCCTAGTTAAAATTAATTTATTCCTTTATTTACAAAGGAATTGAAAGATGTTAGTCTTTGCTATTTGTAGGATCACAAACACTTAATTCTTGCTGCTCAAATGACAGTCCACAGGTACTGCAACAAGATTAGAAGTGCCCTGCAAAATAATCACCCAGATGTGCAATCAAACATCTACTAGGTAGATATACTCCAAATCTGAAAACAAATTAGATTCTACCAGCATGACAAGAGTATACTCACCACATGATTTTGGGATAAGAATCAAAACCAGCATCATTTTATATTGCTTATCAGAGCTTAGGGACAGGTTTTCATGACACTGTGTAGCTCATGTTTTCAGTTTGACCATTCCTTACAGCAGATGAGAAAGACCACGATTTTGGTTACAGCTCAATGCATAGCTCCCCATCCATACCTGACTAGCAGGTTCATGGGTACAGGTGCAGACAGAACATGCAAATTAAGATTATACATTCCTTTCACAATAATAACAAGTGATAATGGTCAGCACTTATACCACTTCTATTTTAACTATTCTTCTCCACAACTTTACAGCAGCTGACAAAATCAAAGCACAAGAAACCCCACAGCCTTGCTGTGAAGACCAAGTATTTTCCTAAAGTTTAAGGCCTCCTCCTCAGAGCAAAGCTGTCAAGAGTTTACCACTGACCAAGGTCAGACAAATGTCAGAATTAAACCTCATGCTTGCAACAGATTATCTGAATATGAAGAGAGGTTTGACAACTTACTGGCAAGAGAAATCCTCTGCAAAAATAATTATATAAAGTACAGGACAGGCAAAGCTCTGATAAAAGTCAATAAACATACTCCCAAATCACCATCTGCCCTCTCCAGCCTCTTATGGCCCGAGTCCAAATTGTAGATAGTTGAAGTACTCTGCACAAAGGACATCAGTAAACTCAGGTTTAAAGTAACAACTGCTTTCACTGCACTGTTAATAATGTGGCTGAGCTCTTAATAAGACTATTTAGACAAAATAAAATCAGAAAGCCCACAACGTTGGGAGCAGAAAAAACATCTTTGTGTGTGCATGAGTTTTAAAAATACACACTTAGAACCTTAAATCACCTTTCTACACAACCAGTGACTGAACTGATGAACATCCTGAGTGAAAGGAAGAAGGCTCTTTTAGGAAGTCTGGTTCCATACTTCACACTACTTACAGCCAGGTCAACTTCAAACAGAAAGGAGTAGAGAAAGAAATACAGCATTTAATGGAAGTTCTCTAAGACCAACTTTTATAATTTACATATTACATATCTTCATGTAGTTGTCATATGACAACATATGTCTGATTCATCATTTTGAAATCACTGTAAGAGAAGTCTCTACACATACCACTTTGAGGTTCGTCAGCCCTGTCAAGTATATGCATTTCACTGAAAGTAATCTGGATTTACCCCTACAGAACAGGTTATCTAAACTGAAGGCATTCTGTAAATTAATCACAATAGGCAAATGGACCAATGTGAGAGAGTAATGTGATAAATGATGAGGACAGGACCCAGCACACAGGTCTCTGTCCCCTCCATCTCACAGACAGACCAACAAGTAGTGGTCAGTTCCACCAATGTCAACACAACTTTTCACAGCTGCTTATAAAATGAAAACAAGCAAATGCCATCCAAGGCAATTTACTAAGGCAAAATCCTCACTTTCTTCAGAGCTTGACTTCAAATTTAGGTGCAAATTTAGAAATGAGAAATGGGTTTCGACTATGACACTAATATTCTTAATGAAAACATCTCAAAGCACATAGAAGAAACAAAGTGGAGCAGACTATAGAATTTCTGCCAAGTCTGTTATTTCTACAGCACAGTAGGAAGTTTGAACCCTGTTTTTCATCATTTCATTTGTGGTATTTCATTTATTTCATTTTTTTTTTTAACCGGTTGTCTTTCAAAATACCAAAATACTTAAATTGTGACTATCTTTAAAAAGTAATTAATTTCAGCCAGTGAGGAAACACAGCTCATAAAAGCTAGGCACCTTTACTGGGTATGTTCCTAAAATGCAGCAATAACAGCACCAAAAAAAACCCCACCCTTAAGATCTTCCTTATTTTTCCAATTTAATTAAACACATGCAAACTCAAGGCTTTGAAAAGCTTTAGGAGCTTTTTCATTTATATTGAGACTAGCTCTTCATCTGGGGTCTTTTCCAGAGTTTATGGAAAAGGACATAAGATGCCTTCCATCAATAAACAGGAAATTTAGAAATCTTTAAAGCTACAGACAGGGGAGGTTAGGAAAGTGGAAATGAAATTGGAAACATTCCCCTCCATCTTGCTGACTCCAACACAGGCAGGACAAGAAAGATACCAAATTCCTCTCTGCTGTAAACAGAACTCTACCTAGGGACAGTTTACATCTACCAACCACAGAGCAGGATCAAGGTCAAGAGCTACTTCTTGAGACCTTAACCAACACTCAAGATGCACTTTTCCCCTACTTTATTAATCCACCCAACACCTGCTGGATGGACAGATGATTATATTCTGGCTAATTCACTGCTCAAGGAATAATGCTGACACCAAACTTGTTACCTTTCATTTCACATAAAGCATGATTTATTTTCCAGAAAAAAAGCTGAAATAGCACTGAAACTACCTGTCAAAGTGAATTTTCACTAAATGTATTAACCCACCATTCATTCCATTGTATATACTTCTGTGGTGAGGTGACAGGTCATCTGTTACTTGTCTTCTGAGAGTACCTTCTCTGCTACCTCCACTGAGATGTTTGAGATGTTCTGGGCTCCCTCCATAGTGTTGTTTGAGATGCTCAGGGCTCGTACCCCTGACTTTGTGGAGATGTTCTGTACTTCCACTTGGCGTGTGCTTTTGAAGATGATCTGGGCTGCCACTGCTGTGCTTTTGATGCTCAGGGCTACTGCCAGGCCTCTGCTTTTGAAAGTGTTCAGGGCTACTACTCAAAATGTGCTTTGAGATAGTTTCTGGACTGCTACTGCTGTGCTTCTGTTGTTCAGGTGCTTTGACAATGGGCTTGTGATGTTCCGGACTTGGTCCTTTCAGGTGATGATCAGGACTGCCAGAACTCCTAGGCTTCTGCAGGTGCTCTGGGCTGATACTCCTGTGTTTCTGATGCTCAGGACTTCCTTCACCCCGAGATTTTTGAAGATGTTCTGGACTGGTACTTGGATGATGCTTATAATGGTCTGGACTGTCTGTACTTCCCGTGCTGGACGTACTACTCCCATCACCAACATCTCTTATGTAAGTACTCGCCGCAGTTAACTGGCACAGGCTGATTTGGCTGTCAATAGAGCTCCGGCTGCCTGCTCCACCAGCTTTCTCCTCATCCAGCAGCACACACAATTCTTTCAGCTCCAGGTTTTCCTTAACTACTTCTTCTTGTCTCACTTCCAGTTCTTTCAGCTTCTGTAAATATAACGAAACCTCTTTGTGCATAACGCTAGCACTGTATCTGCCCAGTCTCTGCCATTCGCGGGACACCTTCTTGCCTTTCTGCCTGTCATCATCCAGAAAGCAGCAAAGGTCTCTCAGTTCTTGATTATCTTCTTGCAGCTTCTGGTTGATATCCTTTAAAAGAAAGATAATCATGAAAGAGAGGTGTCTAAAAGAAGTAACATTGTACCATCACCATTATATAAGTCAGTGAACACCACTGCTATAAATTCACCATCTAAGCAATCAAGTGAGACATAATTTTGTGTGTCAATCTGGCACATTATAACAACATTGTGCTTCAAATGAAGCCACTGTTCAGTAAAAAATGACTGTAACATGTAGCTAATCTTGAAGAGTTCCAAGACTAACTTCCAATACAGCATAAAAGTTTCAGGTGCTTAATGAATTTTCAAGCTAAATAACAATAATTTAGCTCCCAAACCAGGCTATGATCATAAGCAGTCTCACAATGATCTCACTCCTTTAAGAAATAGTCACCCATGAGTTATTGTTTAATAAAACTGCAAAGTATATCAGAAATTGTAATCTCACTTAAATAGTTAATTATTAACATTTATAATCTCCATTCCCTAAAGCATATTCACATATAAAGAAGAACATTTTAGAGACTTTAAAAATTTGGTGTTTGATTGATTTTGTTTCAGATTTGTATAAAGGACCCTTGTCAGTCATCATCTAATCAGAATTGCTTCAACCACTCTGAAATGAAATAATCTGCTTTAATAGATTTTTTAAATTCCTAACAAAACGAAGTACATGATCCAATGCCCTTCGCCAAGTGAGGAACAGTCTGAAGCAAATGCTTGAAGCAAAAATGTTCAAGCTATTGCTGTAGCAGAATAATGTGCCAAAGAAAATATTTTCAGTATTTTATCCTA
Organism: Megaceryle maxima; assembly: GCA_024605025.1. Taxonomy (NCBI): domain Eukaryota; kingdom Metazoa; phylum Chordata; class Aves; order Coraciiformes; family Cerylidae; genus Megaceryle; species Megaceryle maxima. The sequence goes on from JANHGN010017297.1 coordinate 50,689, forward strand.
GTTTTACTAAACTGGCTTGTGACCATATTTATCTTTCTCCCATCTGAATAATCATTCCTGCTCACATGATATTAAAAGTAGAGATTAGCAACAATTAAAACGTTATCCTCATGGAGAGACCGTTTTAGCACTGTTTCTTAAGAAGAGGAAGCTTTTGTAACTCCACTGGATTTGTGTGCAGGCACACGTGTTTGTCTGATGTCTGCCTCAAAATAACTTCGAGCTTGACCAATTTTAACCCACATTTGACAAAGGAGAAAAAAAAAAAACCTTTGTGAGGCTACAAGGTATCCTTAAAAATCTGTGCTGGTGAGAGATTTAAAATGACCTCATGGTGGAATAAAAAAACTTGTGGAAGCCCACAAGCCACCAGTCAGAAGCAGTAGGCACCCATACACCAAAACCAGCCACAGATGGTCAGTCTTACTCATGGACCAGTTATTTGATACAGGACAAAGGAGAGAGGTGTCCAGACACCAATGCAGGGCTCAAAGCCTCATTCTCCCAAATTCCTTTTAAAAGTTCCAGCTGAGGCATCTGAACAAAAGGTGGAAGTTAATCATCACTTAAGGAGTTCAGAATTGAAGGAGGAATTTGTCACTCCTTCCTACATATCTTGGTGTGTTTTGTTGCTTATCTGGAAGATACATAAATTCACATGATGTCACAACACCTTTGCACATAACTGGGAGAAAGATAATACTGTAATTTAACTTACATTGAAGATGTAAGCTTTACTTTTACTGAAGTACTATCAGTGGATGGGTCTATTTTACTCCCAGACATCACAGGTTGTTAAAAAGAGGGAGGGCACACACACACACACACACATACTTTGCAGAACAGGAAAGCTTAGGAGACAGGAACAGTCTTCCCAACATTTATTTTATGCCACATTATAAAATACTTTCTCACTAATTTAGTTATTTAAAACCATTCTACAAGTGAAGAATTCTCTTCTAACGTACTCTCATGTAATAATTCAAGAGCCCCACATTGCATGTCTGCCTCTCCTTGCCTTCGCTCTATCCTCACCTCAGTGAAGGTATTTCCTAAAAGCAATGTTCTTTCCCAAAGCAACAAGACATAAAAAGTAGTCCTACCTACTTTAATATAACTTTCTAGGTCTTTAATACACATGTATATGCTACGTCAGAGTAATCACCCGCAAATACACCATCTTCCCAATCCTCAGAATTGGGAAAGAAACACAAAGGACTATACTTCTCATCCAACAAAAGAGTTCAATTAAGAAGGGATGAGTCATTACAGACTTGGTCTGTCCTGATTGTAGTCTGCAGAAGTACACAATTGAAAAGGGTTTGATCAGAGATGTATTATAACTTTTTCAGACAATAAGCGACGGATGGGGTCTAATCATCCCAAAACCAAGCCTACGGGCTTGCCATCACCTGCCACATCCTGCACTGCATCCTGGTCATGACCAGCTCTCTCCAGCAGCCTACCAGGCTGCCTGACAGCTGAGTAAGTCATCTTAAGAGTAGCAGAAAACAGCATAAGCTACACAAAACCTTTTGAACGTTTACAACTCTGCACACTATTCTTTCACATGCATTTCGGACAGGATCATTCAACCTTATTAAAGGCCACTGAAGTCTAACACGAAAGTGACAAGACTTCAGTGTTTTCATCAACTCAAAGCACACTGGGGCAGAGCATACAACAGCTGTGCTCCACAGCCTGCCACACAGTCGGTCATCTCTTAACCGACACTCGATTTTTAAGCGAGACTAAACGCTATTCACTCCAGTCGTTCACTTTTCATGTGATTCTCGGTAACGGCTCCTCCCAGGCCATCCACCTGATGAGATCGCTCCCGGCGGGACGGGCGGGGGACGCCGAGACACGTCAGAAACTTCAGGGATCCCACCCTACCCACCCCGCTACCTTCAAGCCGCGGATCTCGCCGAGGTGGAGCTGGAGGCGGCGGTTCACCTCCCGAATGAGGTTGCTGTGGTCCAGCATCGCGCTCATCTTCTCGGCCTCGGCGCGGCGGAGGCTGCGGATCAGCTCCTCCTTGCTCCACTTGAGCAGCTCCTCGTCTGACACCTTGGACAAGTCTTCGGCCGGCGCCACTCCGCAACTTTCCGCTGCCACTTTGGACATGGTGGCGGCCCGGCAGCTCGGGGGCGCCCGCGGAGGCAGTACCCCTCCAAAGGGCTACAGCCCTCCAGGGGCCACCCCACCGCAGCCGAGGGAAGGATAAGCCCGGAGCCCAGGCAGCTCCTACGAGAGGACGGGAGATGCCCCCAGCTCCAGCAGGCTGGTGTCGGGGCTGGGGCTTACGAGGGAAATTACTTATAGCCGCGGGCAGCGGCTCACTGGAAAAAGAGGAAGAGGAGGAGGAAAGGGTGTGGAGGAAGCCGGGCCACAGTCTGGGGTGCAAACTTCCCCTGTCGAGAAGGAAAATAAAACAAAACACACACCAAAAAAACAAAAACCACCAAACACAAACCAACCAACCAAAAAAAAAAAAACCCAAACCACCACGAACCAAGACAAAGGAAAGCCCGACAAGCCTCAAGGCTGGCTCTTTCAACAGGTCAGCGGCAGTAACGTGCGCCTCGTCTGCGCTACTGCGCCAGGGCTGCCCGGCGCTCGAAGCGGTGCCTCTCACGGTAACCGACGACCCTCGGCTGCGGGCTGGAGGCGCGCCGAGCGGGGAGGACGCGGAGTCCCGAGACAACGCACCATGGCGGAGGGAGAGAGGCAAGGAAGGAAGGAAGAGAGGAGGAAGGGTCGGTCAGGCTGCGATGCCGGCGGGCGGCCCGGCTCTGCTGCAGCGAGAAGAGCGGGACGGGCGCTGCCGGCGCCAGTGGCGGGCGCGGGGCGGCTCACGGCTTTTCACCGGCGCGCGCGCCACGTGCGGACCCGCGCGACCGGGGGGGAGAGGAAGGGAGGGAGGGCGGTGCAGTCCCCGCGCGGCTCGCGGGCGCCACCTGCCGCCCGCCAGCACGGCGGGGGCTGCCCCGCGGGAGCGGCGGGGAGGGAAGCGGGGAGCGGGGCGTCGCTGGGTTCATGTACCCCCGGCCGCTTCTGCGGGGGTGCTCGAAGGGAGCCGCCCCTCACCTGAGGGGAGCGTCACGGCAGTCCCCTGCCCCAGGTCTCCATCCCTTCTTCAGCGAGCGGCTTTAGATTTGGAAATAAAGGTACAAGCACGGGCACCCTCACACCAATCTGATCCCTCCCCTGTGCGAAGTCGCATTACATCACCGAAAGCCAGCGCCGCCTCGGCTTTCACCTCATCTTTCATTTACAGTGAGAATACTTCAGCCCTCTAGTGCCGTTATCAGACAGAACAAGAGACGGTTCCTTATTTCAGCTCTTCACTCAAGCGGGAGACTGCGTGCTATGAAATGAGCTCCCCCCAGGAACCGAGATTGGGATATTCATATTCCTTCCTTGAGAATATTCTGCCACTGTGTTGTGAGAGGCTTGATGTTTCCCAGTTTGTTTAGAAGTACAAAGACTCTACAAAAATTTGCCTGGTAGATGACTTGAGAATGAAACTTGATAATCCATTCATGCTGCTTACAAAGAAAGATATGATATGATACATCTAGGTGGAAGAAGTGAACTTTAACTATTCGATGGATAATTGATTGAATTCCCATTTTTAAGCACCCCATTCCCCTCGAGCAACCCCCTGCAGGCAGAGGAGGGTGCCTCGTTTAACAGAGCCTTACTACATCCAATTTTGCAGTTTCATAATTAATTAGCATTAAAGAAGATTTCTGATTCTTGAGGGGAACATTTAAAGTACTTAATATCAGCACTGGCAGATTGGGAGGTTGTAGCCCCACGAGCAGGGCTGGCTCTACAGAAGGTAGCTGCAGAAGATGTGCCCTGCCTGTGCCACTGGCTCCCTTGGCATTTTCCTGCCTCAGGCCCCTCTCTGCCCTGCCTTCTGGAAGATCAGCCAATGCCACAGGAGCAGACTAGTCAAGAATTGCTTTCTGCTCTGGTCCTACTTAAGAATTGCCACAAGAACAATTAAATCAAATACTATTCCTTTGTTCTTATTCCTAATCTTCTCCTTGAACTATCAGCTGTTACTTGATCACAATAAAAGTTTTCCTGCTTCTAACCATCTTGGGCTACACTTTGCATTTTCACCGTGAGAAAAAGTCATACAGGATTCCCCTTCCCAAGCACCATTCTAAGACGTTCTTTCAGTTGATCCATTTTTCATGTACTTCCACTTTCCCATTGACACACCAAACTCTCAGGTTCCATCCAGCTGGGTCCCAGGACAACCCAGCTCAGGCAGCCCCAGAAGCCCATACCAGATTCCTCCCATAACAGTTGCTTGACAAAGTTCTGGCATAGGAATCTGGTTTGAGCTGCTACCATAGGTACAGGCTGCTCCACAGGATGCAGGAGAATTACCCACCACACCTATGACAAACAGGACCTGTGCTGCAGAGCGAAGTGCAAAAGGGTGGGCACATTTGCTGAGCTGCAATATGGACCCTGAAGTTCATCACTGTCAACAAAACACGGAGCTGTGACATGATGGAATCCCATTTCTTGATCAGTGCCAAGTATTGTCTGAACATTTTATTTTCTCTGAAAACTGTATCACTCTTAAATCCTCAGAAAATTTTTCCACTGTAAAGAACAAAGCTTTAGGTAAAAGCATCTGACCAGCCGCAGCAAAAATATAGTAAAAGGCCATGAAAAGGAGCTGTCATCTTTTATGCCAAATATATTCCATTTTAATGCAACTTAAAAAGAACAGCTTGGGGAAAAGGTAGTAATATATGAAGGCTTCTCTTACTCTTCTAGTTCAGCAGTATATTAGTTGAAAGGTCATGTGATGTTAGATTTTTAAAAGTTCAAATATATTTCTTTCCATGAGAAAAACAATTGATTGAAAAAATGTCTGAAAATTTTTAATCATAGAACCATTTTGGTTGACAGAGACCTTTAAGATCATCCAGCCTAACCAATAACCCAGCACTGACAGGTCTCCACCAGTGTAAAATGCCTCCCCATGTGCATCTTCAGGTGCACAGCTTTACTGTGTAGACACAAACATGAAAGGAGACTTCATAAAGTACAGCCATTAGAAATAGTTTAATAAAGTCAAACTTCCAAAGTCTGGGACAAATGTAGGTCTAATGATGGAACCAAAAATGTATCAAGTGAAATTAATCTGGAATGTTTCTATAAGGAGAGGATCTATTTTCACATTCACTCACACTTGTGTAACAAGATCAAAACAAGAGTGGGAAGTGCAATATGATTTCTAAGATTTCCAGGAGATGGGAATACTTTACTTTCCAATAGTCTACCTTATTGCTCAAACACCAAGTACTTTTCTATGCCTGGGCTGTTATCATCAGTAGTGACGACAACTGCCCCCAAGCAAACAATTCCTTTTTCACATTGATTTTTTTTTGTAATACGGTTTTACTCCCCTGAATATTTCTCATGCACAGGCTGAAGCAGAGGGACTAGGCAAATGGGCGTCACAGCACTGGGGTCACTGTCCACTGTCAAAGGGGGCTGGCAGTCCCCCTCCCTTTCAGTTCTTCCACACCACGTGGCAAACGCTAGCAGCACTGTGGACCCGCATCCAATTACATCTCCATAGCTAACCATGGTTTGCCAACTCAGTAACACGGTCACTGCTATGTCCTGCTCACCCCTGGATATGCAGATACACAGCCAGTGTTGATGGCACCTTGGGGGCTAGCACTGGCTTTTTATTGCTGCTTTAAGTCTTCAATTGCTGGGAGGAGTCTCTAAGCATTATTACAACCAATAATAATTGTACAATTATTTTAAAAACACTTTTGGACATTTCCAATGATGCTCTAAAGCTGTTCAATAGCTTTCTGCCAAAAATGTGTCATGGCAAATGAATATGTTTGTAGCAGTCATTTTACACAAAGATGGGTCAACTGTTTTTGTTCAGACTTTCCAAAAATACTTTTGAGAAAAGTTCAGACTTGAGAAATGTCATTCCTAAACTGGAAGGAAGTGGTAAGAGCTTTAAAAATGAAAAGTTCAAGTTATTTTAGTTATAGTTGCTTCTAGATGTTCTAGCCGTCATTCATGTGTCTGTAGCTGACACCCAACACAGCATCATTCACACCTTCTAGTCTCTGCTGCACTCTGAGCCCAATAGTTCTCTGCTGGCTCATCACCCATCCCAAAGTGGAGCTCCACACCTTCCCATTGCTGACAGAACAGATGACTCCTTGTCCTCACCTTCCTGTTCTGGCCTTCCTAAAGATCCTCTATCCATCCATGGCAGCACCAGTCATGGGAGCTATCCCACCTTCACATACCCATGTCCCTTACACAAGGGGTAGTATAGATATGGCCACTATCTAAAGGTGTAGAGAAACAAAATCCCTTCATTATAGACAAATTCATATTAAAAATATTTACAGACTGAATCCTCATCTTTTGTTCCTGACATTACAATAGCTAAAAGTAAAGACGCTGCTTTGAAAAAAAACAAACTTCATTATGTTCACAACCCAATGTGGACTATACTCATATTCTCCATCTTAAACCCATTGCTTAAGCATGGTTTATTTATATGTATCTCTAATAAATTTGTAACATGCATAGATACACCAGCACACTTTTCAGCTTTAAATGAGATTAAAGACGTGTTATGTGAAAGGGAAAGTGACCCAAAATATTGGTTTTCCAAAGCTCATGCCCACGTGCTCTTGGCATTTCACAAGGCCCATCATGCTCTACTTTGAGAGGGTTCCATTCATGAGCTCCCTCCCAGGCAGCACTGGCCACCAAGCACTGCACCACACCAAAGCCAACACACCAGTAACAGCTGCAGAAAGTGAAAAATGAGACTGCAGACCCCTCAAACAAGGCTGGTTCCATAAGGGCCCACTGCGCGATTCTTACAACCTCTTGCTAATATTTCAGCTTTATTGCAGCCTAGGTGACAAGCATTTCCACGAATATAGTTTTCCAGTACAACCATGAGCATTTTTTTCAACTAGAAAACATGCATTTTTTTTCATCTCATAAATATTTTTGGGATAAAAGAAGGTTCATGTATTCACAAACATGAGAAAAAGAAATTAGGGAAAAAAAAAATCAAATGAATAATCTGGAGAAGGGAAAAAAAAAGTCAGTTTACATTTGTCACTGGGCTTTTTAAAACATCACAAAGTTTCAACTATAAACTCTTTAATTAGTTGCCTGTGATAAACAGCTTATATTTATTCTCTAAGAAAAAACAAAAACAAAAACTTTTTTCATCTTGAAATTGTTGAGTTTATCTCCTTCTTTTCAAATTTAAGAATTTCTCACAAAAAGTTTGCTATGAACTTCCTCGTACTGCCACCTACCCATTTCTCATGATCTAGCTACTATGCAACTGTATGGTCAGTTGGATCAGCTTCAGGGGTCAATTAAACAAACAAACAAACAAACAAACAAAAAATCCACTTAAAAATAATGGCTGTTTTTCCAGTGGATGACTGCACTGATCTGTCTCACAGTACCTATATCAGACACAAGGGAAGTGAAGGGTACACATAACCCCAGGGAAGGAGGTGCCACAAGACCATCCCCGTGGAAGGCAGCCTGCATTTAGAGCAGATTAAACCCACCATGGCAGTGGAGAGCCAAAGACACCCAAGACAAGAGGAGCAGAGAGCAATTAGCACTTCCTGCTCGAGTGGCAGGAACTGTGCCAACTGTGTCTCAGCCAGACTTGCAGATCTGACTTGGAATCTGTAATAGAATAAAAATAATCCTGAAAAGTCTTATTTTTATTTCAGTTGGAAAAATTATTTGAGACATTTGTGGCCTTCCTCCAGGACAAACCTGGGATCCACAGATCACAGATCACAGGACATGCCAGGAAAAGCTACTGCCATTCAAACTGACTTGGAAATTGTTTTCACAGGTCTTGGCCAATGCCGCTAAACCTGTTTGTACTTCACTGAGATTAACATGTAAATGAACACACTTTATAACTGCTCAAGGTTAAACAAGTGGTTAGATGACTGATCCTTAGAGACTAAATAAAATATAGAAACAGGCACCTTTCCAACTCATCAGAGAACATACCTGAAACAATAACTTAAAGGCATCCAAAGATGTTAGAATGAAATTGTTAATTATAACATTTTTATAGGGCTGATTTTAATCGCAAAGGGCTTGGCAACTTTTCTGCACAGCTTTGATTTTGTTCTGGCTGGGATCCTTCATAGATGCATAACAAGAGCATCTGCAGGTCTGTTTTAATTGTACTTATGTTCATTGTTTGGGTAATGGCGGACTTTCATCTTCATATTTGATCAGTGAGTTAATAAGAGGTCAGATGCTTCTTTCTACTATTACTGATGGAATAAAAGTAGATGACTATGTGGTGGGAAGTGAGAAAATATGCATGCCCTACAGCATAATCCTTTGCTTCCCCCAACCCTATAAAAGTGGCAAATACTGGTATGGGATCTACAAGGGATGAAGACAAGAGATCTCCTGTCCTCCTCCAAAACAGCAACAGAACTGTAGTAAAGTATACCTTTAAGCATGTGCAATACACTTAGTACACAGAAGCATTGGAATGAGATTAAGGTAGGATAAATCCTTGGAATAAAAATGTTAACGTTTTGGAAATTAAGCAATACCATGCCAGGAAGACAGGCACCACTGTCTGGGAGGAATAACATGGAAGAATCCCTTGCCCTGATGGACACTGAATACTTTACATGAGCTTGCCCACCTCCTCTTTCCTCCCTTCCTATGTCTGTTTCTCAAGTTTAAGCTCTGGTATCATGAATGAAAATGGACACAAATTGACTGGAGTAGTGGGCTCCTTGATAACTACACGACAAACAGTACTCGCAGACTCCATGTCCATTAACATAAACCACCATACAAAAACTACCATACAAATAAGCCACAGTTCCCAAATCCTAAGAACTATGATCCGAACCAGCTATCTAAAACTGAGGAAAGCCTCCATACTCCCTTATTTCCCTGAATCTACCAGACAAGAGACTGTCTTTTCAAGCTAAAAAAGCTTCTTTTAATCCATCTCTTCAGTGGCATCATTACTTGTTAACAAAATCTTTTTATGAAAAAAGGGATTTTTTTTTTTTTAATAAGGCTATGTAAGCTTAAATAAAACTGATCTACACTAATATATGAAACAGTTATCCAGTGGTTTGTAACACAGTACTTTTCATTTAGAATCATCTTCATTTATTGCAAAATACTTAAATCAGTCACCCACCCGCTCATCCTGGCTGCCGCATGGCTGCGTGATGGCCTTTTATACCTATTTCCTGCCTTGGTAAGACGGTACGTTGTAAACAGACTCCGCAGTTTCAACAAATCTCCACAACATTCTTTTGTCTGCAGTAAGGTGTGCTTTTGTGAAATTGTCGGTTATTTGTCCATCACTTACCCCTTTGCCAGAGAGACACTAGCAGCCTGTCACTGAAGCTGCTTTCTCCTTATCATTTGCTGCTTCACAGTGACAGCTTCCACAGTGGAGCTCGGTGAAGATTCCATCAATTTCCAATTTGTCTCAACTTCCTGTTCTGCGGTGTTCACATCTTTAGTAGGGTTACCTATTTACAGAGAAGCAAAGGAAGATTCTTTTGAGTATTTCCCTAGACTCACTTTAAATACTCACTAGTTTAAAAATACAAACAAAGCCATTTTTTTCAACCGAGCTTTGGTTCTTGAGTATAAAATCAGAAACCAAGTAATGAAAGCAAAGCATAAGACCAAAGAACCCACACCGAAGGCACTCGCACATCAGTCCAGATCAGTCTCACATCCTCACTGCAGCTCCTAGCTCATCTGAAGCACTTCTCAAAGCCAATGGCCAGACCACAGAATCTAGAGTGCTGCTTTTCCTAGCAACTCAAGAATAGCTCATCTCCTAAAGGCTATCTTTCAGAGTTAACCCACAATGTTGCATTGCCAGCCCTAAATCCATGCTTTATATGAAGGGTGCTTTGTTCTGTATAGCTCTTTCTTCATGACAAAATTCCAAGACAAAACCCATTCAACTTTGATCTAATAAAAGGCAGTAGAAGTAACACAACCCCTCTAGCAGATGTAGCTGTGATAACATTCACTGCCTTTATACCAAACGCAGCTCTAATGATTCTTGTTTCCTTCTCCCTTTTCTTTAGAATAGGGCTTTTTTTCCCTGTTCATTTCTAAGGTTTTTTTTTTCTTTTTAAATCCCACAGCTTTCAGTGTTTGTCTCCTATAAAGTGAAGCATTCTGAGCTTATCTAACAGAAAGCAATACTTCCAATTGAATGCACAACCTGTGTTGCTACAGCAGTTTAAAAACTAATGCAATATTTTTAGAGTATCTCACACATCTAATCAAACCCTCAGTCTCCAGTTCACTGGTAATTCCTTACAGTGATCTAGAGCAACATGCTAATAATATAGATTAAGGTGCCAGCATTCAGAGCCCTCTGGGCTTATTCCAAATGTTGACTGGTTCTCAGTTTTTTTCCAGTGAAAGCAACACAGGAAAGCAGATATCTTTTTTCCTTTTTTTTTATTGTTATTCAGAGATTATTTTTGATGAGAAAAATTGTTGGAGAAGGAGAGTTAACAATATGTCAGTGAAATTATCACAATGCCTAGTGAAGTTGCAAGCTTAAGCTGGAACTGAAGCAGTTTTATACAGTCATTTCCTTCACATCAGTTAGATATTCCATGACTATAGAAGGAAGCTGTCTGCTGATAGATACACTTTTTGCCTGGTCTAAGTATTATACAGATACTGCTGCTGTAACAATTCTAGCAATTATCAGCTCCAGCAATGCCATACAGGATGAAATAAAGATGGGCATATTTAGTGACCTAAAGCATTCCTTACTTGTACTGCAATAGCACCTGAGATGTCTAACCCTGCAGTATGGCCCCATTTGAGTTGAAGCTAAAGAACCATAAAACAAGATTGATGTTAATATAGTACATAAAGTCAATGCTCCTAGAATTTACAAGCTACACCTTAGACCTCTGGTTCCTGCAAAGTGCGGGGGAAGGGGAAGAACTGGTTAAATAAGACTGTCTCATTTAACATATAGTCATTTTTCACTGTAAACCTACCCACACATTAAACTAATGAAGGAACAAACCACACTAAAAAAGTAGCAGAAGTCAAACAGGAGGATTATAAAGTATGCAATGAGAAGAAAAATGTATATTGAAGAGATAAAGAATTCTAAGGAGTACATTAGTGAGAATTATATCAGCTACACACCCAGTTATGTAATCTGAAAAGGTTATACTATAAAGTCCATGATAGCAAAACCAAAACAGCTGCTCAAAATGCCTGGGCAGATGATTTTTATGAAAAACTTAGAACCATTGTGGACACCAGGCATTGAGCTGTAACAGGGAAAATGGCAAGAGTCCTCAAAGCAAGGGTGGTCCATCTGCGAATATGCCTTGGTCCAGGCAGCCACAAGATGTGTTGATGTGAAATGACTGAGAGAAGATTGGCATGCTTTCCCAAATGCCAACAGCCTTTAGAAGCAGAGATCACAGGGTCTGTAGAGATTGCAGGGGAGAAAAGATAACTGTCTTCAAACAGGCAGTGTTCTCAAATTGGTTCACTCAGTCTGCTTGACGTGATAGTTCAGCTGGTGCAGGTGATGCCAGAGATGACGTTGTTAATGACACTGTGCATTGGCCTGGGCTTCCCTAACAGCATTTCTACTGCTTGAAGTAGGTGAAGCTTTATAAAACCTTTTGAAAGTGTACCATTGGTGAAATGTGCAAAGAATGGCCCATACATCCCATGCTTGCAGACATCTAATCTGCTTCCATCTCACTGCTAAAATCATCTTCCCTCCATGTTCTGTTCTGACTCTTTGAACACATTCAGATGATGTATTGGCTGGCAACTATACTGTCCGTTCAGCAAACAGTAATCAATTTAGTATTTACCATCACATCCTGCAGTAGTACTTTGAAATTCTTTACTGGTTTGGGGCCACTGAAATATGGGTATGCATATTAATACATGCAATACCACACTTGGGAGCTAAGTGTACAGCAATTGGAAAGGCAGCTCACGAGGTTATTGAATGAACAGCGATCCCCACAGGTCGCCTTCCTTTGCAACTTTAATCTCCACAAACACACTCTTTACTTATTCTGCTGATTCCTCTCAGCAGGAAAAATCCATTAAATATTTAATTAAGCTGTGTTCGATACATTAGGTAAATGAACTATTCTATCTAGTGATAGCTTAATATTACATGCTGTATCATAAGCTTCTGCATAACACAGGGTTGCAATGATATGCACATTATTGGAGATTTTGTTCCGTTTATTTATGAACAGTAAAAGCAAAAAGAAATTTAACACCCAAATCAGGATTTCTAATCTAAGCATACTCCTCTCAGCTATTATTATTTAAGCAATTCAAGAGGAGATGCATGAACTCCAGAAGCTGCTGGTGCACTAATAGGTGGGCATTGAAGTGAGGGGCTTTTTTTGCTCATTTGATTTTTTTTAAATGGAGAAGGAATTCACTGGTAGAGAAAATCCCTGTGTATGGCTTGCATCGCCACAGGCATGACAGACCAAAGTGGAAATTTTAAACTGAATGAAACAGAGGTGAAACAGAGAGGGGAGCAACTTGGCAATTCCAAGAGGTAACGTTTAACCTAAGTACAGCACAAATTGCTTCAGAACTGCCAGCAAAACCCTTAGTCAATTCCCAGCAATTAGGGATGACACACACCATACTATCTGGAAAGGGAAAGGGAAAGGGAAAGGGAAAGGGAAAGGGAAAGGGAAAGGGAAAGGGAAAGGGAAAGGGAAAGGGAAA
>JANHGN010017298.1:0-14738 GCA_024605025.1 Megaceryle maxima
GTATGATCCTGCTCTGGCAGGGGGGTTGGACTCGAAGATCTCCAAGGTCCCTTCCAACCCCTGACATCCTGTGATACGTGTGATACTGTGATAATTCCAGTCAGAGATCACTAAAACAGATCTGAGCTTGCAGTTAGTTGATTGAATTCTAATCAGTAAATTTAGGTATGTAAAACAGTAAGTGCAGATGGATTGGTTGTCAATACTCTACTATGTACTACAATTAAAATTATCATGGAATAAAAACTTTATTGCTTTAAGTTACATATACTATACGTATTGTAAAATGTTACATGCATGCAAAAAATGTCACTTACCAAGCCATTGGTGCCTGGTGTCCGATAAGGTATCTCTTAGCCTCGAGGGACAACCTTGCAAGGCACTCCTACCCCAGGGGAGACCATTGCTGTGCAGGCAGCTGCCATGGAGGGAGAGCTCAACAAGCCATGATGGCTGCAGCTATTTATAGGGTGAAGCGGATGATTTGTCATCAGATCTTCTCCTGTGTTAATGCAGTTTTGGCCACTTATCAGCCCAGTGTTCAGCCAAACTGTTTTTTCAGGGTGGTTTGGTGCTGAGTTCTCACTGATAGCCTGACACAATAGGATTTACTTCAGCTAGGTCTACTTGCTGAGCATGTGCCTTGACCAAAGTTCAGTTAGTTCAGACAGAAGGATTGCATCCAGCACACTGCAGTCCTAAAGCCATTATCACATCAAATCAAGGAAGATTCATTCAATAGCATGCCTGATCTCTAGCAGTATCAAAATATGCCCTATGGACAGTGCCAGGGCACACTTCTAGGACTGGACTCTGCTCTTACCCACTAGACACCCCCCACAGCAGGGGCTCTGAGGAGTGCAGCTGCCCTGGGGATGGATCTGAGTGCTCATGGACAGCCACATCAGATCTCCATCCTGCCTTTCATCTGTATACAGCAGAGACAGCATCAAATGATGGACTAAGAATGTAACACCAAGTGATAGCCTTCCTACAGGAAGATTTTGAGCTTACCCAGCAAGGTCCCTGTTTGCACTGTGAAAGCAACAGTCCTGGGTCTCTCTAGAAGGTCTTTGGGGAAAGGACAGAAACCAGGGAAACAGGAGAGCAAAGGTGTGGAAGGATCCCATCCCAAGTAAATGGATCTCTTTACTCCCACCCTTAATCTCTAATCTCTGCACCCCCTCCCTGACAGAACTTTCCTCTCCCCACCCTCCATGTCCCTGGCACCCACAACACTCTGAGGCTACTCACTTCCACACCACAGACATGTTGATTCAAGAGCTACAATCAACCGAGATCCAGCAACTTCACCACATAAAAAGCCCCAGGGACAACTTCCTTGCTACAGCTAGTCAAAATTTACTCGAGTCAAGAGAGGGCAGACTAAGAAATTGATGGCAGCCTATTCTACACAATCCGTTTGCCCAAAAGCTGGATTGTTTATTTCTGCTGAACTCTGCCTTGAAGTAAAGATTACCCCTCCTGTTTTCCTGCCTCCTCCCCACAAAGGTGGCAGGATGAGGCTCAGAGAGATCAGGGCAGTCTCAGATTTGTGCTGCCCTCTTGCAGCACCATCAAGCTGAGGAGACCGCAGCAGCATGCCAAGAGGGGTGCCCAGGGGGACATCAGTCTGCGTGCTGCTCTGGCAACCCACCTGGGGAAGAGTTGGGATGAATCAACTAGGTGCATGCACTTGCCCTCCCTCCCCTCCAAAGTCACACAACCTGGGGAGCAGGGTCGGTTCCTTTCTCCATCCCCGGCACTCATTTACACTTATTCTCATGCTGATATAGGGGCTAAGCACCTTTGCAGGTGAAGGTCCCAGTTGTGTGGGTTGCTTTGTGGTCTATGCAATAGCCCCAAGAAATCTTCCATCTGGCAGCTCCCTCAGCTCCAGAGGAATTGGGTCCAACACCAAGGGGTTGCTCAGGTTGATGCAGGAACAAAGTGTCTAGGATGAAAAGATCACAGCAGTTCCATTTTATACAGACGCACAGCTGAGCCCAGCAGTAGGTGGCCAGGATCTCTTCCTTGCCTTTTCTCCCTCGGTCCTATCTTCATGCCGTCCTGCTGCTACCCTCCACCCCAGAGGCAACTGCATTTCAGCACTGTTGCTCCTGGGCAAGGAGGAGAGCTACAGTGATGCTCCTGAGAGCCATCCCTGCTGCCTTGTCTTGCCACACTATTGTCTAGTGTTCTTCCTTATGGATATTACACTTGGCTGACCCTAGGGAGATCCATTAAACCTTTCACAGCTGGTCCTCGTGCAGAAAGCTTTCATGGGGCAGCATTAAGTCAGGAGACCATATGCTCCAGCATGAGGGACAACGAGCCATGCACTGCTATGATGAACCATTGTCATGACTGATGGCACAAGTACCTGGGGGGAGTTGGGGCAGGAAGCAGATTTTCACAGCAGGTAAGCCCTAATGAACAGAGAACTTCCCATGATGCAGGAGATTTACAGAGTTACAACAGATGTGTCTGGCCTGGTGAGGAAGGAAACACTTCACTGCAAGCAAGGCCATAGAGCACTACCTGGGGCAGAATAGCCAGGAATGCTAAGAAAGTGTTTGAGAGTGGGGAAATGCACAAACACTTGTGTGGAGAAGGAGGAATAAAAGCACAGGGGGAAGCCACGGAGCAGAACAGGCACACTGGGGAGTGGGCTGGGGTCTGCAGGTCTGTGCAGGTGCTGCAGCCTCCTCTGTTGCAGAGAGAGCAAGAAAACTGTGCAGCTAAAATGCATCCACCACAGCAAGCAGACCCCTTTGCAGGGTGAAACTGAGGCATGGAGGAATACACAGCTAAGGAGTCATTTCTCCAAGGCAGTGCATCTTGTACTAGGGACAAGGGAAAATTCAATATTCAGTATTGGCCTTTGCATCTCACAAGCTGGTTCTCACAAGGACTTTCTGTTGTCTAATATTGCCTTTAACACATGCTACAGCTTTCCCCACTGTGTCAGAGGAAGATTTGCCATGGGAACTGCTGCTGAGCCACCTTATATTAGAAGTTACTGCAGCTCTGCCAGGAAGCCTGCCCTGCGCTTTCTATTTTTAGCTGCAGGCAGACCTATTCATGTCAGACATTGCTGAAACTCAGGTCCTTATGCACAGATTTGGTGCAGTAATTCAGAAGCAGGAAGTAAGGCTCTCAAGTTTGAACACAGCTCACCAAGATAAATAATAAACCTATAAGCTGAGTGCTCCCAAGGCTGAAGGCAATGTATTGGGGCAGGGGGAGAAGCAGGTCTGTGCTCTACTGAAGGCACTCTCATTGCACACATTTATTCCATGGGATCACACTGCTACTTATGAACAGAGTGAGGTGCAGGCATGAGTGTGACTTACCAGTTCAGGGCCATAAACTACAGGAGAAGCAAGAGAAATGGGATGAGAGAGAAAGGGTCCTGGGGAAGCATAAACAACATTGCAAAGCTCCAAACTGGTGGTTGTTTTCCTGCTTGAATTCTTTCATCTTAAAATGCTTTTAGAAAGGAAGCACTTCATTTGTGCTTAACACAGTAAAATAAGATGTCTCCTTTTACAGCTAATCACTGTGAACATAAGGAGAGTAAATCTCAGAGGTCTGCAATAACAGAGTTATTTGAGTAAATGTAGGGATGAGATACATATATTTGGTGATGGAGTTCCCAATCAGCCAGACCTTATTCTAATGATGCTTTATCATGTTCCCTCCTTTCACATGTGTGATAGACTTGCCAAATCTATCCAGGAAACTGATAGTTTGAAAAATAAAAAAGCCCTCATCAGTGAGACTACACACATCCTTCCCAGAAGCACAGACATTGCCCACGATCAACCTCCCTCTGTCAGCAGAGTGTCTACAGAGCCCCCAGCCAAGGAAAATTGTGGTGTGAACATCCCACTAGGGAGAGACAAAGCACTCACTTCAAACTGCCCCCTTTCCTCCACCCACAACCTGCCTCTCCCCAACCTGTGTGGGAGAGATTCCACCCTCTAAGCCCACAGCTACGTCACCATGAGGAGGAAGCAAATCACTGCAAGCTCCCAGAGGCTCCCCTCTGTGCCTCAGCACTGGGACCCCAGACCCTCCAGTGCAGACAACTTAAATCACAAAGTCCTTAGGTGTGAAACTACAAGATACTCATAACATCCTTAATTCACAGATAACCTCTTGGAGCTCTCAATAGGTCCAAAAAGCTTCTACAGAGCCAAGAGTTTCTATCTCGAGTGCAGAGCTGGGCTGCTCTTTTGGAGGAAGTGAAAGAAGCTCCATGAAGGTAAGGTAAGGTGATGCTTCTCCTATCCACACATTTTCCAGGAGGAGCAGTGACAAATTAATGGACAATAGAGCCCAAAACAAAACAAAGTGTGAGCATATTAATTCCTTTTCCATCTCCAGTTTATGCTTCAGCTGCTACCTTTAGACTAGCATAGAAACCAACATGCTGTTTGCTTCACACAGCTCCTGGGATCTCCATGGCACAGTTTCTGCTTGGGTAACTTAACTTCTGGAGGCCATTAGGCAGGGTAATTTCACCAGTTCCTAAGCAAATGCCTAGAGGGGTCTTTGCAAAGCCAGTTCATCACAGCTGAAATATGAAAGAAATGTTCATCCAAATCCTAAAGAAAAATGTAATGACTGTTTTGTAGTAAAGCACATTCAAATCAGCCTCATTTTGGCAGTTCAAGACACGATCTCATCAGCACTCCAAGAACACATACCTCTGATCCAGCAAGTGAGTTTAACACCCTTGTGGAAGAGATTTCATTAACTGACAACACCCAGTTTGGGAAAAATTAGATAATAGCATCATTTAGGCACAGATTTAAAAAGAAGTGCTTTTTTCTCTTTTTACCCTTTGTTTTTTTGTGGTTTTTTTAGTCTTTTCTGGAAAGGTATTTGCAGTTTGATGGGCCCAACTCCCCTGAGATGCCACACTTGTGTGTGCATGCTGTGCCCTGACCACCTGACCAAGGTAGCTGGGAGTGAAATTAAAATGGGAAGGAGGAGGCTCTGGTCACAGTGGTCAGTAAGCTGTAACAAGCCCCTGAATAGGCAACAAATAGCAAGGCCACCCAAACCAATACAAGCCCATCCAATACAGGAGAGAGGGAAAAAACATAGACCAACCAGTTTGGGAACAAGCACCCAGGGTAAACATGACTTGTACGACTAGTTCAGCAGCACCACAAGGAGGAACTAGGTGAGAAATCTAAAGCAATCACTGTGGGTTCACTGGCAACTTGCAAAGCAGAAAGGAGAAATAGTCCCAGTAGCATATCTGTACTATGTACCAATAAGGATGGATGGGCTCTGAGAGGAGGCAGGACGGATGCTCTCCAGCCCATGCTGGGTGGCAAAGCCAGCATTGGAAGTGGCAGTAGCTGGTAATTTGTTGGATCTTACTGTTACAAGGTGCATATTCACAGGTTCTCACCAATGCTTCACTTGGGAATTAGAGTGCTCCTCACCCTGTCTTAGAAATAAGAAAACAGAAGCAGAGAGAGGAGAAGCAATGGGTGAAAACAACCAGGTTTATCCCACGGTTGATGAAGCAGAGAACACACCTGCAGGCTGGCCCCTTCAGCACATTCCACTTCATACCTGCTTCTCTCCCCAGCCAGGCACCTGCAAAGGCTGCTTTCCTTTTGTCTTCCCTCTCCTTTCAAAATTTGGTTTTGCCACCTGTACTAAACAAGATATTGTAGGGAGGGGAGGAATAGCAGGCAGGTACAAACTGTACCCACAACACCCAAACTTGAAAATACACAATGCGCATTGCATTTTGATACATGTCCAGAGACCTGATAGAATTAATTAAAACAGAGGGACACAGGACAAGTGAAAGGTGCTTGTGAAGAGGAGCAGGCCAGTGTTAGTGCAGTAGGTATCAGCAAAGGCTAGAGACAGCTTTGAGAAAGCAATGGGAAGCTATCAGTCCTCACATTGCTGTCTTATGCGGGTACAAACTGGTACTCAGCCTTGGCAGCTATAAGCACTTGCCTGTGTTCATCTGTGTGTGTGTTACTGTGTGCGATGACATATAGATGTTTGGCTATCAAGAGACTATATATTAATGAGCTTGTGCCCTGAAACATGCTCGTGAAGAAGTATATGCCAGTAGAGTGCAGGAAAAAACACCCAAGAAATCCGATTTCCTCCATCTGTGTGAGAAAGCACGAAGCCAACTCCTATTTGGTTCCCTGTAGGTAAAGGTGCTGCTCCCAGGGCAGAGCTGGTCTGTGCTGTGCAGCTGCCCAGCATCTTTGGCACAGCAAGGAGGAGGGGGACCAAGTGTACTTGTGGAGGAACCTGTTCAGATGAAGGCATCAGGCCAGACATCTTGCCAGATGATGCCTTGGAAAAAAGGGCTCCACAAAAGCAAACCTAGCATGGATGTTTAAGTGAAATTAAAAAAAAAAAAAAAAAAAACCAAAAACAAACAAAAACAAAACAAAAAAAAAATCAAAAACTCTGGTACCATCCAGAAACGGGATTCTTTTGCTGCCTGCCCCAGGCTGATCCCAGGCAAGCTCAAATATCTACCACCAAGCAGTAAGTGAGGAAGTAGGACTTGTCCCCTAGCTTGCATCTCCTCTCCTGTGTACCAGTGGCTGTGTTTTGCTACAGCCACCTCATGTTTTGGATTCCCAAGCACAGAGGGGATGCTGTTAGTGGGTAAAGAACTCATCTCCAAGGACAGCACAGTGTATGATTTCCCTCTGGTAACGCCTTCCCCTGACGTTTAGGGAGAGGGGCTACTTGATCTGCTTGGGATTTTTTTATCTTTAGCACTGACAATCCTCTGATACTGCCTATGCTTTCTTTTTTTTAACTCTAACCAGAGCCCTGAAGTTGTTTCTTATATAAAAAGCTCCCAGTCAATCTGATTTTTAGAAAACATAGCATGTCTGGGGACAAACCTACAAAATATAGAACACATTCCCCATTTGCATCCAAATGTTGAAAAACCCCATCACTCCTATGTGATGCATGATATCAGCACTAAACCCACCAAGAAATATTCATGGACATTTTTTATTATATTTTTTATTATCCTCATAAAACTTTCCAGCAGTCAGTATCTCTATTTGCTCAGCCTCCAGCCTGGATAGGTGCTTTTGTCTCTCTTTCAGTGATGACAGTGTTTGAATTAATCCATGTCCCCATCAGCATAAGAATGACCCCACTGCCCTCCCTAGCACAAGGAAGGGCTGTGCTCAAGGGGATCAGTTCATCCCAGGCTGCTTCCCTCCCTGTGGCATCAACAGAGTGCTAACTGGGAACTGGAGGGTGACCATGACATACTCACACCTGCATTAGGTTGTTGTAAAGCAATGAAATTCCAAGCAGGATTGGCTTCCTGAACCCACTGTGACAGCACATGGAGAAGAGGAATTAAACGGTGGTGCCATGACTGGGTGGGTTGGGAGGGCAGTAGAAAATGCTGCTGATCTCACTGTCTGTGCATCCTCCATGCAATGTTAAAAAAGAGAAGGGAAACGCTCTGTGAGAATGGCTACTGAAGGTTTTATGGCAAGTGCCAGATTAATTATATTGTAATCAGCTAAATGCTTTTGAAATGGATAGTTCTCCATTTCCTCCTTGGCATCCTGCAGGGTCTGGTATGGAAAGAACAGCCCTGAATCATTTGTGCAACCACCAAACTGCCCTCCTGGCAATGAAGAGGAGGCAAAGATTGAAGCCAGATAGAGGGTGTGAGAAAGACAGACACAGTTTCTGGAACACATGCAGTTTCTAATTCAGAGCAGTCCTTTATTTCAGAACACTTCTTATTCTTTCTGTGAGAGCTTGTGAGACCTGCCTTTAACATGTGGAGGGGAGTAAAAAAAAAAAAGACCTACAAGGACATCGAGATGGAGACCTTTCCTTTCACAGAGACTGCAAAGCTGAATCTTAACAGAGTGACCTTGCTACAATCTCTTACTTGAAGCACACAGCAAACAGTTCTGTGTTGAACAAACTGCTGCAAGAGGTTCGGGCATTGCTTTTCCCCAGAGCACAGTGTCTTCCAAAAGCAAATTTCATCAGCCTCAGAAAAATAAATAAATCTACTTTTCACATAATTTCATCTTCTGATAACAGTAATGAACTCAGTCCAAGGCATTATTGGGAATTAATGACTGCCTGCCACCTGACTCACCAGCTCTTCCCAGACTATGATAAATTCCCAGGAACTGTTGTGAACCACATGTCAACCAGTAAAATGAAAAGAAAGCAATTGTCCAAAACCCTGGGATGAATATAAAACATGTCAGCCCCACCTGGAAGCCTGGGAATTGAGATGAGCTCCCAGATAAAAGTACTCACTCTGGCCAGATGGCTCCCTGGGGGGAAGGCAGTGGGAGGTGCTTCCTGAGGCCCCCCACAGAATCCCGCCAGTGGTTCTGAATCATTTTTCCAAAATAACTGTGGTTGAAAGCAGCACACATCACCCTTGGTGAGCTCTTCCTCTGGATAATTAAACTCACATTGTTTGTCATACCTTTAACCTTTTTTTTCTGGCTAATTCTCTGGTCTGAGAGAATAAAAAGCCTCACAGAAGCTTCTGCTGGATGTAGGTACTTCAAGTCCATTAACACTTCACCTGTAACCTACGCTTAATAAACTAAAAGAAGGTGAATTGTTACTGAAACCAAGCTTCACAACTCATACCTGCTTGACAGTTAGAAATCAAGGTACATCACATGTGAAAGGTCTCTTGGACTTTCTTTCAGATTGCACAGCTCTCTCAAAAGAATGGTTAATAAAACTGAAAGATCTACATACTTATTTAAATATCTAGATTTTCTGCTCTCCCAATTGCAAATATAAATATACATGTAAGCAGCTCCAGTAATTAGGGTTAATGACTAAAGAGTATTTGGAGATTGTGCAATTCACAAAGTTCACCATCAGTAAGGACAGATTACTTTTACTATTTTTTTAAAAAAATACAAATCATCTGTGTCATCATCTGTGCATTGAACATGTCTACCTGGGCTGCTTGTCTCAAGAAATTTAACTAATTTAACACCTTATTTTGTTATTATGTATTAAGTACCAACCATGTGCAGATTTTTATGAATCAGAGCATTCAACTACAGAACAAATAGAGGTAGGGCAGATAGTGGAATACATTATAATTTGGAGAAATACAGCTGCTACATCAAACCAAAAGGCTGAGCAGTTCCACTGCAGCCCATAGCTGCATTCATTTACTGCTGCGTCTCACTTTTGCTGGAGTCATACATTCCAAGGACAGTCACTATACAACACAGCCCAGTGCAGAAGAGACACTTGTCTCATGATGGATTATCCCCAGGCAGAACCAGCACAATGCTCCAAGGGCTTTGAGAAGACAGGCCCTGAAAAATAACCCTACACTACAAATGCGTCCCTCTTCCCCACCACAGACACCAGCCCTGTCCTTGAAGCCCTCAGGGCAGAGCTGGGCACCAAGGGGACTCCTGGACTAGCATTCATCCCACCTTGGGAAACAGATCACAGGTGCTTCAGAGGAATCCCTGGTTAGCCCAGTAGCTGTAGCTGTGTCCCTCCAGGTCTTTAATTAAGACTTGGGCTTCCCAAACAGCAGGAATTGAAAGAAGCACCTCATAAAAACTTCCCAGTCCTAATAACACTTCTAGATTAGCTTCTGACGATGCAGCTGTAACAATCTGCATGGAAAAGCCATGGACGAGGGGAGGGTTTTACTGGCTCCTAATTACAAGTTTGAGCACAACTCTCTGCAGCTTATTCTCCAGAAAACAAGGAGGAGCACTCCAGCACCGTGCCACCTCCAGCAGCAGCTCCTCAATGATTCCACATCTTCCCACACACGGCCATTGCAACAACTGCAACCCATTTCTACTTCTCCAAAGACCCACAAACCAACAGTTTCTGCTCTTTCCCCTTAGCAGACCTGTGCTATTCTTCTGGTAGTGACCCATGTACAGTTAACTGAAGGTTCCTGACATGCCAGCTTCTCTCAGGTTTATTGTTGCAACCCTTTAAGAAAGGTCCCACCTGTCAGCAGACCACAGACTGAAAGCTGCTGAAGTCCCTAGACAGGAAACCTCATGATTAAGAACTCTAACCTAAATGAATCCTTGCCTGCAGGATCAAGGGCAGCAGCTGGAAGGTTTGATATGTTCAGAAAGACATGGTTAATTGTCACAACAACTGGTCTTTACAAAAATTCACCAAGTACATGACAGATTCTCTGTGTCTGGAAGTGTTTAAATCTCAGCAGAGATCCTTTGGAGAGGTAAGCTTCTGTTTGGCCAGGGTGGATGGTCTTGATACAGCAATAGCCTGTTTTATACAAGAAGAAATTAACAAAATGGTCTTTTCAGCTGGAAAATCTCTTAAATCTGTGAAATCATTAATAGAGAGTGAGATATTTCTAGTGGGTTTGACAGTTAGATGACAAATGTGTTAAATTCCACAGGATCCAAAGAAATTACTCAGGCTTGTTTTCTGATATCGACCAAAGGTTTTCCCAGTGGAGGATTTTATTTTCCATTTTTTAGGTGTAAAACAATTTTTCAAAATGGAAAACTTCTCCTGATACCCTCCTCTTACCTGCCTTTCCTCCTCTATCCTAGCCTCCATGTTGAGAGTACGTGCTAAACTGTGCAGGGGTGAACCTGTGGGAGAGGTGGCTGCAGAGAGCTGTCCCATGTGTGTGAGGAACAAAGACTGGTGGGCAGAAGGAGGAGAGACATGATTTTGCATTTTCTCACCCCAGAACAATCTCAGAACCTGAACTTAACCCCCCTTGCAGATTGTGGAGATATCTGAAGGCATAAGAAGCCCCAGAGTCACTTGGTTGCACATGTTCGCTGCTCCCAGATTAGCTTGGTGTATTAGTATTTCTCTATCAGTATTTCCCTTTTAACTCTGCTGTGAAGCTTTATCCTCCCAAATTCAGCACGGCACAGCAGCTCTCGGTATCCGTTGTCTGGGGCCTACTTCTGATGCCATCTCACTGCCTGCTATCTCATCTGCCTCAAATAAGTGGTCGTGAGGCTTATTACATAATGCAGGTGGTTAAGAATTAATAACTGCTTCCAAGACCAATTGTTTCAGCTAAGAATGCTGTGAGTTTGTTATTTTATCTGTACATTTTGAAAATTATGTCAGATAATTGAAAATGCAGCATTACACCCAATCATTCTAATCTTCAGTGAACTTCCACCCCCACCAAAATATAAAATCACTCAGGCATGCTACATCCTCCTTCCTCACTTTCCTTTGCCATGCCTGCTTAGTAGGGAAACTCTTTGGGGAAGACCTACTTAAAAGTTTGCACAGCAGCAAGATAACAGGCAAAAAGCATAACAAGAATAGAATAATAATACCTTATTTCCTTGCAAGAAGATTGCACTTAGATGAGATCACATCTGCTCCTTAGCATGAACAGGGAGGAAAAAAAAAAAACAATGTCATCACTATATGAACAGGCATAACCATAAAAAACAGCACTAAAAGTGAGAGTAAACCTCAAGTGTGTCAAGACTGGTGGGGCTGTGCAGGGAAGAATGGGATACAAATAAGGGAGAAATATGCCCACTAGGCAAAGGAAACCACAATGCAAAAACTCCGAGGGACTCTCCAGAAGTTAGCGGATGTGCTACAGGATATGTTGGGGGATCAGAAATTCAGAGGGAGAAGTCTACTCTCAGGCTTTTTCTTCAATGCAAAGTGTCAACTGAAACTGGAAGAAATGAATGAAAGTTGGCCAGGCCCACCAATAATATATATTAAAAATATTTAGGATGTGAACAGTAGAAGCAGACAGTCTCTGAACTCTGGTGGCACTTCCTGCTAGGCATGACAGGCCTGTACTGTGAAGATTTGCTGTCTGTCCTGGTTTGAGTTAGAACAGAACAATTCTTTTCCATGGTATTGCTTTTCAGCTCAGTCTCTTCTAAATAACTGCACTTTCTGAAGTTAGCGACAGAGTTCTTCAGTAGCCGGCATCTAAGAAGGACTCAGATTCTGCCTTTCAATCCTGAATCCAACTCCCATCTGCTACTGAGCCCAGTCTGGCACTTCCCCAGTGCCTGCTCCACAGCATCAGTGGTGACAGTGATATAATTATCATCAGGGGGTTGGGGTTCAATACTGGTTTTGTACATATTTGTATATATTCCATTTTATTATTATTATTTTCATTAAAGCTTGCCTAGCTTTCTTTTCTAATCCATGTCACTTTCCCATATTTGATTGACGCAGCAGACGAACTCCTTCCTTTCCCACCTCACCCCCTCAAGTGCCAATAAAAAAATAGGTATGAGTCTCTGGTTGAGAAAGACCAGCCAAATGAGAATGTTTACAATGGGCAACCTACAGCAGAGGTATGTCCACAGTCAGAAAGGCCTACTGCTCATATCAGAACACATCCACAAGGAAGAAAAGAAGGGTTATTGTTATAGGTGACCCCCTTCAGAGAGGAACAGAGGGTCAAATATGCCAGGTAGGCCCTTCTCACAGGGAAGTCTGCTGTCTCCTTGGAGCCCAGGTTAAGGACATCATTAGGAATCTTCCCAGCTTGGTGTGGTCCTCAGACTATCACAGATTACTGATCTTCTATGTAGGTGGTGAGCACACTGAAACTGGTAGTCCAGGAATAATCAAAAGAGACTTCAGAGCCTTGGGATGGGCAGTGATGGAATCTGGAACACAATTATCTTCTCTTCTAATTACAGGCAGCAACACTGGAATGAACAGACAAATACAGTCTATCAATAGATGGTTCCATAGCTGGTGTCACTGCAACAGTTTAGGCTTTTTTGACAATGGAATGGCCTGTACAGCACCAGTCTTGCTGGTATCAAATGGGAGACACCTTTCTCAAAGGGGGAAGAGAGAGTCTTTGCACAAGAGATCATGTGGCTTTAAACTACATTTGAAGGGGAGAGAGATGTATCTGGGCTTACTAGAGAGGCCCCTGTGTGTTGTAACCCAGTACTTGTGGGGCAGTGTGCCAGCATTTTTGAGATCCAGAAGACCTACCACCCCTCTCTGAAAACTACGTGTTCACTCCCTTCTCTGAAATGCTTATACACCAGTGCACACAGCATGGGGAATAAGCAGGAGGAATCAGAGATCTGTGTTCAGTCGCAGGGCCATGAGCTCATTGCAATTACTGAGACATGGTGGGATAGCTCACATAACTGGAATGTTGTCATGGACAGCTAAGTACTTTTACAATAAAAGACAGACCAAAAAGATGAGGCAGTAAAGTTACTCTTTATGTGCAAAAGCAACTGGAATGCATTGAGCTCTCCCCAGGGAGGGATGGAGAACGTATTGAAAGCTTATGGGTGAGAAGTAAAGGGCACATAAATATAGATGAAACTGTTGTGGGTGTCTGGTACACACCACCAAACTAGGAAGAAGATGTCAATAAGGCCTTCTACAGACAGCTGGAAGTAGCCTCAAGATCACATGCCCTGGTGATCATGGGTGACTTCAATCACCCTGATATTTGTTGGAAAGAGAATACCTGGTTTAGGAGGCTCTTGCAGAGCATTGACAATTTTCTGATGCAGGTGGTGGAAGAGCCCACAAGGAGAGATGTGCGGCTGAACATTGTATTAATGAACAAAGAAGGTCTGGCTGGGGACATGAAAGCTGGGGGCAGCCTTGGTAGTAGTGATCACGACATGGTAGAGTTCAGTATCGTACAAGGAGGAAGCAAGGAAATAAGTAAGGTTGCAACCCTGGACTTCAGGAAGACTAACTTTGTCCTCTTCAAAGACCTACTTGGAGGAATCCCTTGGGCTAAGACTCTAGAAGGTAAGGGGGTCCAATAGAGCTGGTTGATATTCAAACATCACTTCCTCCAAGCTCAAGACAGGTACATTCCTTTGAGTGAAATATCAAGTAGAGAAGGCAGGAAACCTGCATGGATGAGCCATGAGCTGATGGAAAAACTCCTGGGGAAAAAAAGACATTCACAGCATGTGGAAAAAGGGATTGGTCTCTTGGGAGAATTATAGGAATGCTGTCAGGGTTTGTAGGGATGAAACAAGGAAGGCTAAGGCCTTCTTGGAATTAATTCTGGCAAAGGAAGTAAAAAATAATAAGAAGGGCTTCTTCAAATCAATCAACAGTAAAAGGAAGACTAGGGAATATGTGGGCCCACTGCTGAATGATGCAAGAGCCCTGGTCACGGAGGATGCAGAGAAGGCAGAGGTACCGAATGCCGCCTTTGCTTCAGTCTTCAAAGCCAAGACTAGCCCTCAGGAATTCCAGACCCTGGAAGTAAGAGTGAAAGCCTGGAAGGAGGAAGTCTCTCTACTAGTTGAGAAAATCACTTGCATAAACTGAACATGCACAGATCCCTGGGCCTTGATGGGCTGCACCTATGAGTGCTGAGAGAGCTGGCTGATATTGTTGCTCTACCACTTTCCATCATTTTTGAAAGATCATGGAGAATGGGAGAGGTACCAGAGGACTGGAAGAAAGCCAGTGTCACTCCAGTCTTCAAAAAGAGCAAGAAGGAAGATCCTGGAAATTACAGAACAGACTCACCTGCATCCTTGGAAAGGTGATGGAGTATCTCATTCTGGAGAACATATCTTAGCACATGGAAGAAAAGAAGGTTATCAAGAGTAGCCAGCATGGATTTACTAAACAGAAGTCATGTTTAAGTAATCTGATAGCCTTCTACGATGGTGTGACTGAATGGGTAGATGCAGGGAGAGCAGTGGATGTTGTCTACCTGGACT
>JANHGN010017299.1:0-20852 GCA_024605025.1 Megaceryle maxima
AGGATCTAGCATTCTGGACGAGGTGGCCTGTGGTTGATCTCAAAATATTTTAAGTCCAAGATGTTCAGTAATTAGTACGAGAGACATATAAAGCATTTTCACATCACAGACCAAGGCAAAGTTTACAAGCACCACTAAAAGTCTAAGAAAGGATTCCCACGGTGATAATGGAGGAAATGTTTCTAGGAGCCATTTATCCACTGAAATTGACCTTTTCTCTGTATGAAGGTTTTAAAGTGATTATTGTTTTTATATCATGACTTCTGAATCAGGTCTAAAGTGAACAGATTTGAAGTCACAGCTGTGCTGCTCTTCTCCCTTTTCTGCGATAGTACCATCGGGCCCTGGTAACCACCAAGTGCAGGGTCTTGGGAATTCTCTGCTCTTGCACAGAGATCCCTGAGGCTGCTTCATCTCTCTGTGGCAACGTCACAGAGTGACATCAAACCACACAAAGGTCCCAAGTAGCCATTTAGCTGCACTCATGGGACATGTTAACTCCACAGGTCTGTGCACCATTGCAGAAGCAGAGCTGAATTGCTTTCAGACTTGGTTCATGCCAAGCCCACATGGTGCCACCTTGAACAGTGATGTGCTTTTGACTGAGGGGGTCCCCAGGGCTTCTTTGCTGCCATTTCACCCTGAGTGCCCTTGTGAGTAGAACAGCTCTGCAGTCATTATTTGTGCATTCCATGCATCTGAATATATGATTTATAGACATGAAAAAGGGGATTATTTCATATGCAGGCCTAAGATGAATGCTGGTCCTTTCTAACTTTGACACACTAGGCACCCTCAGCTATGAAAACTTAAGACTGGATCAGCTTTCTGGTGCCATCTGGATTTAATCCACTTCAGAAAACTTTTCTGGTTTAAATGCTATTTTATGTGGAAAATTACTGCAAAATCCTCAGGAGCTTGTACCTACCATATAAATCTCACATTGTATGTGTTTGTATTCTGCCATAAACAGGAATTGTTATTTTAAAGAAAGCAGATAGAAACACCAGACAACAAAGACAAAAAAAGTTGGATTTCCAGCTTTGTCTCCTTGGACTCCCAGGGACCCCACAGTCTGTCTAATTCTTTTTCTTCACAACTCCAAAACCACAGTACCATTGAAAATACACTGCTCTAAATCAGAGCAGCCCTGGTGAGGGTGACAAGAGTATAAGAGGAGCAGAGACCTGAAGACAGAACAGTTTGCTGTCTTACTAGATGGGCTTCCTCAAGGAAAGGGTAGGTGGTTGACCCAGGAACTGAAAGCGTTTTTTGCATCAAAGACATTGAACAGTGTCACATGTGAACAAAGTATAGTGGTTGATCCCTCCATATATAATTTTAATCTTGGTGGTAGAAGCTCCATCCCTGGAACATCCAGTTGAGGTTTTATGGGGTTCTGAGCAACATGCTCTAGCTGCAGATATCCCTGGTCCCTGCAGGGAGGTTGGGCCAGATGACCTTGAAAGTTCCCTTCCAACCCAAACCATTCTATGATAAATCCCACCATTAGGAGGCAAGCAAGAGGAAAAGGTATTTCAGTTACATCTGCGATCAAAGCAGGTCAGTGCAAGAGGGATTCAAATTAACTATCCCAAATACCCAGGATGAGACCAAACTTTAGCCGAGGCTTGATCAGATTGAGTTGATTTCACTTCCTGCCCTGCTTAATTCCAGCCATAGCATGAAGTACAAGACACAGACATTTGCAGAGGCTTGTGCTGCTATGTATGTATGTGTATTCCAGCTCTAAAAAGTGAATAATGAAACTAAGGTAAGGATGATAACGTTCCACTCATGTATAAAAACGTGCAAAAAAACTTGGAAATATCTTGTAAGTAAACTATTTTGGTCATAATCTTGCTATTGTAGTCACAGTCCTTTTTCTATTCTGCATCTTCAGCAAGCTACATTAAATTATTGCAGGGGGCATAATTTATTGCAATATTCAGTAATCAGATAAGTGGTGTATTCACAGGAAGGAAGAAAGGAAGAGATTATAGCATTCAGCCCTCTGCTCAGCTCAAAAATAGCTCAGATGTTAAAAAAAAAAAAAAAAAAAAAGAGAAAAGATATGATTGCAGGCACTTACTGATGCTGGCTTCCAGAGCCTTTTTTACTGAGATGCTTAGATGATTAAAAAAGCCATTTGATACTTAACAAAAGAAACTAGCAACAGCTCAAGCAGGCCAAATACACCCAAGTGGCCACAACACAGAGCTGGACCAATGACACATGGGCAATTAGAGCCGCCATTAATTTCAATTGGTAAGAAACTAAACTAGGAATTTTGATTCTCAAGAGAAAACCTTGCCCAGGTTTGTCAGCCTACCTGTGAGTCAGACACTTTTCTCTTGTTCCCTTAAATGAATTTTCAGCTGATGTCCTTTTTGATCAGCTTAGAGGCTCATGAAGTGAAAAATGCACTTAGTGTGGTTCAGAAATGTTAGCATTAGTGCAAGGCGAAGGACAGGTAGAGCATGTACAGGGCAAACACAGTTCAGATCTTGCTGGGTATAGCAGGGGCAGTGTGCCAGGGGGATGCAGGAAAATGCTGATACTGCTGCCTCCCAAAGTGCCTGCCTAGCAGCACAGAGTGAAAACCCTTAAAGCTTGCAGCCTGAGCCTTTACCCAGACACAGATATAATCATCACCAGCCTTCAGACCCAGCTCACCTCTGGTGTAGCCTTTGCTGATTCTAAACATGAGGTTTAGCCCAGGACCACCTCCAGATCCCACACAAATCCCTAGCTCCTAACAGGATCTTTAAAACCAGTGTTACCATTAAACCATAGAATCATTTTGGTTGGAAAAGACCTTTAAGATCTCTGAGTCCAACTCTTAGCCCAGCACTGCCAAGTCCATCACTAAACCATGTCCCTCACCACAATATTCTACACTGATTTTAAGTTCTAATACCAGGAGGGTTTGAGATGAGGCATTGGACCAGGGGCAAAGGGGAACTAGATTTGGTGCTGGAGCCTGTAAAAGCTTTCTCCCTAACATTTGGTTTGACCATGGCCAAAAATAGTGCTGGAATCCATGCCAGAAGGATGGGAGAAGAGTGGTATATAACTGGACTCAGCAAGTTAGTGGTGGTTTCTAGTTTTGAGGTGGGAATGGCACATTAAAAGAAGAGTTCACAGTGTGGCTCTGACTAGAAGGGGCAGATGTATGAGGTACAGCCCTGACTGGGTTTAGAGCTTGCTTCAGGAAGCACCTCTGAGTTTGCAAGATGGAGAAGACAGGGGTCCAAAGGGATAGAACTAATGTTGGACTTCCTCACCTCATCTTTAAGACAGAATTTTGCTCTAAATCCAGAAATGCCTACTAGCACTAGATCAAAAAATATAAATTAACTTTGATTTGACCTGAGTCATAAACTTTATCTGGCAGCTTTTTGGGGGCTCCAGTGAAATCTCGTCAGCTCCTGATTGCCTTATTTTTAAGCATTTCCCTGAATTCTGCAATCCAGCAGTATTTGCATATGACAGGCTCCAGGAGTGAATGTTTTCACATTGCTTAAATCTTTACAAATTAGTTCCTTGAAAGAAGGGACCAGGTGTCTTAAGACTGTTGCGCTAGATGAATCAGTCCCTTGAAACACTTCTATTTTGGTTGTATTATTGTTGCTGTAGCTTTCTTTTTTCCTTATACCATTGATGACTTACGCATGACCTGAAACTGGGTGTAAAAGTATAATAATCTTATTATTGAATGTATAGTTTCCACTTGTTCTTTGTTCAAGGAGTATTTAAAAGTAATGAATGTGAGTTAAGTAGATAGGCCAATGTTAGGAAGACCTGCTCTCCCTTCCTCCCTTTTTCCCCACCACAAAGAGCATCCTCATAGAAGTGTTGAAACACATTAGGAAGCCCAGCTTACAAGAGAGTTTACTGCATCATTGTACCTTGTCATCAGTGCAGAAGCTTTTGTGAGAATGGAACGGACTGATAAGAGACAAAACCATGGGAAATAATCTCACAGATGCAGTGATATACACACCCAAAAAACAAAATAAGTTTTTTCCTCTGGTATTAAATGACTGTAAAAGGCTAGAGACATAAGCACTGACCTACACTTGTCTAACAAGCAGCAAGAGCATATTACACATACATATTATTGTTGAAATCTTTGATGTTCAAATATTATAAACTCTGCAAGGAGTTTACTCCCACTACTGTGCACCTCTGGCTCTCTCACACCAGTCGAATTCTTCCCCTCTCAAATCTGCAGCTTTTATTCTTCTTGGGGTTTCACACTGTTCTCAGAGCTTTGATCCATGGCTGCCAAGTACTTGCCATGTTTCCCTTGAAGGGTTTGGGGAGGCAACTGCCATTCTGCTCCTTTTGGAGCTATCACAGCAGACTCTGAAGACTGTGGTCTTCCAGCACAAGATGGGTTATTCAAAAGCAAAGTACTGCATCAAGGAGACAATCTTAAGGCAATAAATGGGCCACATGTATGTCTGGTTCTCTGGGTTCCATCTGTTTACTCTTCTCAATTCTCTTTTGAACAGCCACTGTCTCATTTGATATTTCAAATGGTCTGTCCTTTGACGTGTAAACTATTTAACAAAGTGTATCTTAGGCCTAGCTATGTTGTCTGCTCTCCATGCTGGATCCAAGAGGGTAGTTTATTGGCAGTAAGAAATACAGACATTTCTGCTTACAGCAGCATTAGGGAAATACATCAAAGCCCCTCTTTAAATATTAATTTGTTTACTTTGGTTCTAGAAATATTCATAAATTGGTCTGCAGTGGCACTTTCACCTGTCTTGAAGAAATCTATTCAATGTGAATTGTGGGGATCCTGCTAACAGGGAGATACAGTTGCAGTATTGTGGAACGGTGTTGCTGCTCATCACTGGGGAAAGAACCTGGCACTTAATGCTGATTTTGAAGACATCTTTTTCCAGATAAATTAATAAATGTGATTACGCAGAGCATGTCCTGCTATGCAGGTTGAACATAGCGGAATCCAAATGAGCATGGGGATATTCAAAGACTGGATCTGAGAGCAGCTGACGAACTAACTGTACTATCACTGACATAAAGTTAGAGCTCAAAGTTGTCAAGAGGAGTTAGTCATTGGAAGGAAACATGAATAGTTGTTCTGTCCCTAGTTCCCCAAGGACTCTTTTTTTTTCTCTTGTAGTCATCAGTAGCTGTGACAGATTTCTTTCTCTTGCCACCTTCTTTGAATTATCATATAAAAAGACTTAACCCATGGGAGCACTCTCATACATTAGAGGGCAAATCTTCATCTGTCCTGCTAGAATTCACCACAAGGCTTGCAAAAAGGTAACAAACTCATTCACCCCAGGAAAGAGCTTTGCATTTCTTTCTTTCTTAAGTCAGTTGCCTTACAAGCAAATAGGTCTGTAATCACAGCAACTTCCTTGCAGTCTACTGGTAACATTGCCCTTTGATGTTAACAAGTTCATTAGTAGAGCTGTGTCTTGTATCTGAATAATGCATTCTTCTGTGGTTTTGTACTTGGGGCTTCTCTCTATGTAGGCAGTCAGAGGGGAGCAGGGGAGTCCTTTCCCCCCAGCATCTTTTGCATCACCCTTGAAAGCTCTGACTTTTGCACATAGAAGATTGAACTTCATAAAAGAAAATGTTGTTTCCAACATGGTTCATGTTAGCATTCTTATTATTATTCTTAAGAGTTAATTACCCCTGTCATTGAGCTGCTGCTTCAGATGGACACTCCAGAACCACAGTGCTTTGAACATAGGGCTGGAAGGGACTTCCTGTAACCAGAGCATTGATCCCCCTCATTGGAACTAGATGAGCTGTGAGGTCCCTTCCAACCCAAACCATTCTATAGTCCTATGTGTAATTCACCTGTTTTGCTGGTAGTCATAGGTGAGGACTCTAATTGCTCATGTAGCTCCTATCTGCTGTCTTCTGCTCTGTTTCACATTTACCAGTCCTGATAGTAATGCACACTAGATCAAATGCTTTAAGATATTTTTCACTATTTTTATTTGCGGTTAAGGAAGTTGTCCAAGTAGCTCAATGGATGGATAGGAATTTGCTCAGCTATGTATGTTTCAGCTCTTCTGGTGAAAAAATAATTGAAATTACTGGCCTGTAAGTGTAAATGTTGTCTGAATTTTTCTAGACTGAATATTCATAGGAGGTGAACGTTTTAGGTTTTTGCAGTGTGAATACAAATGTAAACATTAACATCCCAGATCCATGTCTACTAGAAAACTCTGGCACAAAACAAGAGAGATTTGAAGTGACAGCACTCTCCCCTGTCATAGAAGATAAAAAGCAATGATTTAACATTTAAAACATCAACAATTAATGATTTGATCAGAATATCTTTCAGAATTTTAAATTAATGTGTATACGTGGGACATGATCAACTTGCTGCTGGTCACTCACACGACATCCTCATCCTTGCTGTAGTTCTGCTGTATTTCCTCCTGGGAATTTAACACTGATGAAGCAACTAAATGCCTCAAAGTTGTTGTAATCATTCACAAATCTGCCAGGGAAAATGGAAATTTAAGGCAAGGACTAAGAAAGAACATCTTCTAGAGCTTGCCTTGAATTCTTATCTTCTACCCCAGACAGGTTTGTCACTGCTGTGTTTAATAGAACAAAATATTGGTACCTTTATTTTGGAGAAAAGAATAAAACATGTAGTGTATTTATTGAAAAGTTGAGTTGAATATTTTTATTCTGAGGCTCCTTCTGGAGTTGTTTCATTCTTGTTGTAGGACATTATTTTGGTGGTCAGAAGCACTGTATTTCAAATTTTGTTAATGCATTTAATCAGCTCTCCTAAGAGTACAGGGGATGTAAGAATTGTCACAAATGATGTGGCAATTTTTGCCCCAAAGACAATGAAATGCAGTGAGACACTGGAGCCAAGAGACAGAGATGGAATCTGTGGTTGGATCCAAAGGTACATGGGTTCATGTTCTGTGTTGGATGGTATGCTGTTCCTTCAGGTCCACTGAGTTTTAGTTGAAAACTTGCTGTTGATTTGAAAGGTCTCCATTAGCTCCATGTCTTGAGAACCAAGACCTGAGTTTTCCTGGCTAAAGGATGACAAGCCTGGAGCAGTTTTGGTGTTGCTTGAGCCACTTTGTCTTTGCACCACCTAAAAGCCATGAAACAGCATCATACTTCAAATCCCTATGCAAGCCTGCCCTTCTGCACTACCTACAAATTCCTTACATATCTGAAACTGCCAACAGTTAATCTGCTGGAGTGCCAAAATTGTCTGGACCAACATCCTTTCATCTCAGTGCTATTTCTTGACGTACTTGAGGACAGGAACTCTCTTTGTGCTCAGCATTGGCACAGTTCCTGGTGAAACAGCCATCTGGAGTGGTGCTCTTCAGCGTGTCAGTGGTGCAGATGGGAAGTAACATTGGATTGATGCTTCACATGCTCGTCTCCTTGCTGTAAAGATGTTTAATGTAAGGAAAAATGGGTTTCCCTTCAAGGCATGGCTGGCTGATTGCACAGGGGAAAGAAAACCCAGCCCTCATCCTGCCATGCTTCTCTTTGTTATCTTGGAGGATAACACAAGAGCTGGCTGGGTTCCTCATCCTGTTTCTGAAGGTAGGGGAATCACATCTTGCAAGAACGTAAAGGGGACCCTGCCAAGGAGGGGCTGGTGTCAGGGACTGGAAGCCAACTAGCAGGCAGGGCAGGCAGTGCTGTGATGCAGGGGAGTCCCAACTTATCCCAGATCTCTTCTAAAGGATGTAAAGCTGCCAGCTAAGCATGTCGGGAACTTCTGATCAGAAGGCTGGAACACCTCTCCTGTAAGTAAAGACTGAGAGAATGTGGATTGCTCAGCCTGGAGTAGAGAAGACTCCAGGGAGTCTTTATAGTGGTCTTTCAGTATGTAAAGGGGACCTAGCAGAAAGTTGGGGATGGGCCTGTTGTTGCAGGACAAAGGGTGATTGTTTTAAACTAAAAGCAGTGGGATTTAGACTGGATAGAAGGAAGAAATTATTTTACACTGAGGGTGGTGAGACCATGGCCCAGGTTGCCCAGAGAGGTGGTAGAAGCCCCATCTCTGGAACCATTCCAGGTCAGGCTGGATGGGCTCTGAGCAATCTGCTCTAGTTGCAGGTGTCCCTGCTCACTGCAGGGGGGGTGGATGAAATGACCTGGAAGGTTCCCTTACTACCCAAACCATTCTATGACTCTGGGTGAAGGCTAAGTCTTTTCTCTCTCTGTTATATCCATCTGCAGTATTAGGATTATGTGACGCTTTCATTTAGGACAGTGATTTGGGGTTGCCATGGTCTTGGGCCATTGCCCAGGCTGAGAGAGGCAGGGCAGAGTTATTCCGTTAAAGAATCTTGGAAAGGCAACTTGTGGCTGTAAGGCTGAGAGCTTTGTTCCATGGTTTTCTGGTGAAAACACTGGCCAGTCACACAAATGATAAACAGCCACTTGTTTGCTTTTTCATGTGATTAAATAACAAAAAATTTAAGAAGCAGTGTTGTGGACAGCAGCTGGCAAGGCATTAACCTAATTTCTTTATGGCTTTTTACAGACTTTTCTTGTAAGTTTCATTGTTATTTACTACTTTATATTATTTGTTTTGGAAGTCATTATTTTTGTTTTCATTTGGGATTGACAGAGAACACACAAACTACATAATATTTGAGTGTTTCCTGATCCAGCTACTGACATTGTTTTCCCTGTTTGGTAGGACATACACTACCCTTCTAGGCAGGACTCTTCCAGAAACTGTCCTTTAGGTCCATGAATTACAGCTATCTCAGCTATCATTGGGATTTGGGACCCGAGCCAAAGATAGATCTGGGTGCAAAGGAACAGAGTTAATGCAAACACCAAAGATTTCCAGTAATGCCAAAGGGGCTGAGGGATTACAGAAACTAATGGAAAAGGAAATTATATTATGCATAGATATTGATAACGGGGTTTTTTTATTTGCCCTAGTGTGAAAATCCCTCTTTGAAGTAAAATTAGCGGTGGCACAGTACTTTGTGCTTAATCAACTTTCAACCTACAAATGAAGAGAGAGCTAGATAGACATGGAAAATAATTATGTAATCTGAAGCAGCAGTAATTAGCTGAAGAATTATATGGTTTTGGACTTGGAGAGGAAATGAAAACACATGAAGTGCAAAACTTACTTCTAAAAATGCAGGCAGATGGGGTGAAATGCCATCAAATTACTGTTGTCTGCATGACATTTTGAAGAACTATAGGGGTGTGCTTCTAATGGAGAGAGAGCTTCTCTCTGACAAAAGACAAGACAGACAGGGAACTAGAAAGCATAATTGTTTTATCCAATTTCAAATTTGATGCTAGTGGAAATAAAAAATTGCTGTCAGTGGATTGAGGCAACAGTACCTTTTGGGTGGTTTGTTATAACTACTTAATTAAAGGTATAAATTATTCTGGGGAAGAAAGGGAATGTTCTCTGCTCACATCCTTGTGACTTAGTTTCAGCATTGAGCAGAGATATGCACAGTATGACAACCGAAGTAAATGTTTCTCTCTAGAGCACGTTTGATCTTCAGCTGAGGCTAGAAAGCAATAAATCAAAGCAACTCCAGCAGATGGCAACTATTCAAGTTTCTGCTTCCTCTCCTGCATATAATACAGGATGAAGTGCTCTTACATTTCTCCTAGAATAAGCTAGGAAAAAAGAGGGAAACGCAAAATCTAGCTATTGGAGTCTGGAGTGGCAATGAGAGCACCTGGCTTATTGTCTTAATTCTGACACAGATGATCTATGTGGCCCTGGGAAAGTAATTTAACTTCTCCATGAACTGTGAAGACATAAAAAAATCTCAGTGCATAAGACACAAGTGGGTAAATGTTGTGTCATGTCAACACCTTGCAGTGGTAGAAGCACCAAATAAAGTCTTTAGAGGTCCTGGGCATTGGCTTTGCAGCATCATAATTTTTTCAGTTTCTATGTGGCTCAGCCTGCCTAAATAGATGTAAAATCACTGACCAATCAGGCTCTATAAAACTGTCCAGACAGGCTTTATGCTGCAGAGAGGGTCACTACTCATAAAAATAACAAATTTCTTTCACTGAGTCTCATAAACCTTTAGGTTATCTGTGTTCAACTGAAGGTGGGGAGTCATATGGAGGATCTGTTCATCTTATCTCTTTGCTTTACTTCATATTCCACGAGGCACCATGTGTTTTAGCTCAAAGCATTCAAAGAGACTGCACTGGCATTCTTGTGAAGTCCATTGGTGGCACCAGTTGACTATGGCTGGAGTGCGAATGGCTTCATATCAGGACCTCAAAAGTAAGCAAACCCACTTTTGAGGCTGCCTGTGTGTGAATTTGGTTGCTTTTGCTTTTTTAAACAACTTTGTTGTTGTTGTTCCCTAGCAAATGCTTGACAAGGAAAGTGGTTTGAGCTTCACTCATAGAATCATAGAATCATTTAGATTGGAAAAGACCTTTAAGACCATCAAGTCCAACATTTGACTGAGCATTGCCAGGTCACCACTAAACCATGTCCCTCAGCACCACATCTATACATCTTTTAAACATCTCCAGGGATGATTTCACAACTAATTCCCTGGGCAGTCTTCACACTCCTGAAAAGAAAGAAACTACTTGTACAGGAATATTAATCCTGCTCTAGGCATAGCAGTACCCCTATAGCAACCTGGACTGTGGCAGAGGGGAAGGGGTACTGTAAGTCTGGCTGATCCTTGATTAAGGATGGACTAGATATCCCTATGAAATGATCCTTTCCAATTTTTCCATGGTGCAGCAGTAGAGTAGCTGTTTAATTGCTGTGCTTAATTCTGCAGAAAATATTGATGTCTTCATGTGGTTTGAAATCCTGCAGGACTGAGTGAACCATATCTGTATGCAGGAAAATGAGGTTCCTTCGCCCTGAAGGATCACGTTTGATCAAGGTCCTGTAATGCTTTTTTCATTATATTATGTTTGCAGTATCGTACAAGGCAAGCTTCATTTTATGAACTATTAGTTGGATCATTTATTCTTTTGCCTTTAAAATATGAATACCTTCACCCTATACTAATAAAAAAATTTCCGCAGGGACATAACTAACTAGATGCTAAATGATGGTGACTTACATTTTGAAAACGTGTAAATTGGCCAGAGTTTTCCAGAGCTGAATCACATTATTGCATGTTTTCACACAGGTCAATGTAGTTAATTCTGTGTCGGTGCTCAGAAATGCCAGGATTAGCAACATTTCTAGGCAGCAGGATGTGGCTAAACTAGGTGACCTCTATGGAACAAGGTTGGCATATTTGATCTCCAGACCTACATCCTACTCATGTATCCATAACTCTAGAAAACTGGTATTTATTATCTTTGCTCACACAGGAAAAAAGCATCTTCTTTCTTCTCTTTAATGACCAAAACCAAAGGTGAGTTTCTGCTCAAACTTTTTTCTGAGCTTGAAAGGAGGCTGTTATAACCCACCCTAGTTAAAGATGGCCCCAAAGCTTTTGAATCGTGGCCATTCGGTTCCCCTTTGTGTTCCTGTGTGTTGAGGCCCTAGTAAGGAAACTGCAGAGAAGGGAGGGAAAAATAAAAACTCTCAAATACGATATCTCAGGAGCTGCATGTAAGGTTTAGTGGTGGGTTTGGCAGTGTTAGGCTAATGGTTAGACTCAATGATCTTAAAGGTCTTTTTCAACTGAAACAATTCCATGGTTCTTTAAGAGTGGGGATAAATGAACAAGGAAGAGCTCCAGAGGCTTGCTTAGTTGAACATCTGAGTAGACAGTGCTCCAGAATGCCTTAATTTTGTTTCCAGCCCACCAGACTTAGGATAGTCCCAGCACCTATCTCAGAAGCATTGTCTCTCAGCAACAGACTTTTCCAGCCATTGGTTCCGTTAGCCCAGGGGGCTATCCACTATTCAAAACATTAAAGCAAAAATGTCATGTTCAATGAAATGAAGCAATTGGAGAACCCAAATCCATCTTCATGGCATTTTGATGTTGGGTGCTTCTGGTTGTGAGCTTTCTAGACGTTTTGCCAGCACTCTGCCCCGACTCCTCCTCACCTCTCAGGTATTTACACAACTATGACACACTAAGGATTTGAGTTTGGTGCCTTCGATTTTGATTCATCTTGTTTGGAGGATAATTGCAAAGCTCTTGCTCAGTGCTTTCCTGAGGTTACTCTTTGTGGGCACAGAAGCAGTTTTCCAAACACTGACGTTAGTCTTTTTATTGTTATTTGTTAACATCCTCCAAACATTAAGTTGCACTGACAGGGGTCAGGGAAGAAAAGTGGTTTGTAAAAGGACTCTTGAGCAGCACAGGAAGATCTGAGATGTCCAGCCCATGTGTCCCCTGGACAAGGCAGCCTTGGAGAGGGAAAACAGCTCTAACCCTGACCTAAGCACACACGCAACCTAAATTGGTGTCTTGAATATAACATCAGTAATAGAAACATAATTTCCTGTACCATTTTTATCTTGAATTTTTTTAGCTTGCACATTCCCTTTCAATTTGCGCATATCCTCAGCATTGCTGGTGAGATGGCAGCTGGTGAGGTAGAAAGAGAGACTTGTGTTGACTGTGGGCTAGCCATGATGGTATCCTTTGTCCTCTCCTGTGTCAGCAGAGCCCTGGAACCACACTGTCATTCTCTTCCTCAGTGGATCTTCCTGTCAACCAGGATGGGTCAGAAAGGGCACAGCTGTGGTCATTGCCTGACTGGTGTAGGACTCTAGGCAAGGTAAAGTAGTGATGTGAGTCTGACTCATTCATTTCATCCTTAAAACCACCTTAAATAACTTAAAGAATCAAATTTTAAAGATCTTGTCACAGTAGAGGGTCTGGGATTAAATCCATATTAGTCCTCCTCTACCCTTATGCCCATCTCATCTTCAGGACTATCTTGCTAGCCTAAAGCCTTCATCCTGATCCGCTCTGACAGGTCAGAACAATTTGTGCTATTTGGGGAAGCAGTGATGGGCCTTTTCTGTCACCTTTGTAATTTAATTTGGCCCTGAATCCAGTGGCTCAGATGATTAAATCAGATCTGGAATTATGAAAGGCTTGGGATTGGCAGTTAAACATAATTTTTTCTCTGTGTGTTGATGCCATGCTCATGTACCTTCATGGACTTGATGTTCTTCTGGGCCATAGAAGGTGGCAGTAAAAACTTGCACC
This sequence comes from Megaceryle maxima, assembly GCA_024605025.1. NCBI lineage: Eukaryota > Metazoa > Chordata > Aves > Coraciiformes > Cerylidae > Megaceryle > Megaceryle maxima. The sequence continues at coordinate 13,155 of JANHGN010017299.1, forward strand.
TCAGAGAGTTGCTCCAGCACTCTGTTGACAGAAACATCCCTAGGTTTCTCATGCTCTCCTAATGAGGGAGGAGAATCGGGTTTGCGCCAGCTGTGCCATCCTGACATGTGCCTTCTGGGACAGTACAAGCTGGACAGAGGGTGCTGAAATCTGAATGGGAACAAACAACATCACCCAACAAATGCTCTTTATGAGAAGACCAAGAATTTCGAAGTGCACAAGAGATAGGGGGTGTTTAAGATTTTAATTATCTAATTCAAGGTATCTGATGTGATTTAATGAAGGATGTCAAGTCTTTCCAGAGGAGCAGAGGAGAAAAGCCAAACCAAAACAGAAGCCCTATAAATAATTTCAAAAATCCCGATTCTTTCTTAAGTCATCACAATTATTTTTTACTGCTTTTTTTTCCCTGTTCTGTTCTCTGTGTGCGTGTGAGAATACATTACATTGTGTTAAATCTCAGCTATTTCATTAGCAAGAAACACCTGGTTTGGCCCCAGAGGGGCACGTAGTGAGGTAAGCAGAACCACTTCTGAGCTGTGAGATGCTGGCTTTCCCTCTCTGATTCAGCACACTGTTTTAATACTGAAAAAGCATTTTACAGTGTCTCTAATTTAGGCTACCACCTCAGTAGATGTAGGCAACTGAGACAGCGGCTCTGCTGTAGCTGAGTATTTCATGTCATGTCACATGGTCACATCTCTTTTCCGCTCTGAGATAATGGGTGCAGAGGTGAAAATTGGCTCACCGGTTAAGCACGTGGGAAGGATTTGATGATGTGTTTGGGAAGTGGCCATGTGGGGAGGGCTCTTAGAGTCATAGGACCATTTTGGTTGGAAAAGATCTTTAAGATCACTGAGTTCAACTGTTAACCCAGCACTGCCAGGGCACCACTCAACCATGTCCCTCAGCACCACATCTCCACGGTTTGGAAACCCCTCCAGGGGTGGGGACTCCACCACTGCCCTGGGCAGCCTGGGCCAGGCCTTGAGGAAGAAATTTAAAAATTAATCGCCTCTCTCCAAAGTAATGCTGCAGTTTGAGATGCACAGATTAATAATCTGCATCTGGCATGGAATAATCTGCAACATATCCTGACCCTGGAACAATCTTTTGGAGTTACTTCTTAAATTGTCTGAATGTTTCTCTGGTTTAGGAAACTTGTGTGACTGCAAAATACCAGCAAAGCAGTCCTCTCTTTGGGGGTGACTGTAAGCAGGGTTTTTCCATTCTAGATCTCTTAACTTCATCTTTTCTGCCTTGTTTTTTATTCATTCTTGAGCAAACAAGGAATATTTTCACTGCCTCTTATACTGCCTTTCACTTCTTGTTTATTTTCTCCTGGAAAGGATTTTTTCACTACCAGCATCTGAAGGAGGAAAAGCAGCAGGGACTTGGAAATCAGCTTATTGTGTTGAGTTTCTTTTTTTCCTCTCCTTCAGCTAGCAAGTTTTGCAAATGCTGTATTTCTGCTGGACAGTTTTCAATCCTCTAAGGTCCACATATATTTTTTGTGAGCTGACATCTACCTCCTGAGAGAAAGTAAAAAAGAAATAGAGAGTCTGGCTGCTAGCTAAAGAGTAGCCAGCTCTCACTGAAGCCCACGAATGAGACTGTATGTAACAAACCACATAAAGTTATGGCAAACAGGAGTGTTTCTCTCAGATTTAAACAGCTATAAGAATCAAAGGCTTGGGGGAGCTTTGCACGCCCTTTTGATACACTTCTTTGACAGCAGCATGATGATTACCCACAGTGACTGAAGTAGTTCTGTTGGTCAAGGATCCAAGCAAACCTGTTTTCCTGTAAATCTGGATCTTTTGCCTCCCCTGTTTTCCCCTGCATGTCTTGGCAGCATCACTGGGGCAGTGGGCTGTGCTGTGTAGGATAGGTCCCCTCCATTCTTCGCTGGATGTACTCCACCCATCCTCTCCCATCCAACCATCCATGTATTTTCACAGGCTTTGAGGCAACTCCTCCTCCCTGAGATGTGTCTGGAATTGTCCTTTTGATAAAAAGTCACTATTTGGGCACTCACAGAAAAGACCATTTCATACCCTTTCCGCCTCCCTGGAAGCATTCATGACCAGGTTGGATGGGGCTTTGAGCAACCTGGTCTAATGGGAGTTATCCCTGCCCATGGTAGGGGGGTTGGAACTAGATGATCTCTAAGGCCCCTTCCAACTCAAACCTTTCTATGATTCTATCCATCATTTTCATTTAAAAAACAGGATGAGAATGTGTCACTGGCCGGCAGCATAAAGCATTTGCATCAAAAGATGAAAACAGCTCCGGGCTGCCAGGAAAGTGATGCATGCACAGGGTTTCCAATGTAATTACAGGATATACTCTTCTGCTCAGATTTGTTAATAAACTGCATGATGCTGTATTTAATTAGAAAATGGGATTGCATAATTGGGGAATAGCACAGATGACACCTATCAGACCTGATAATGCATGGGGTGCGAGGATATGGTTTCACTGCCTTACCTCTGAGTCCCTCTGTGAGCGCCTCATTTTCTCTTATATGCCCTTTTTAAATATAAAAGTGTGAAAATTATGATATCTGGAGTAAGCAACCAAAATTACTTAGCATGGCAAAATGAAATACCTACCCATTTTCGTTGGAAAATAACGGCACAAACCATTTGCAGAGGAGGGCACCTTCTCTCTCACCACTTCATTACTCTAAAGCAAGAAAATTTAAAACTTTTAGTGTAACAAACAAACCAAAATATTTCCCCCCAGGGGGATGGAGGAGAAATTTCAGCAGAAACCTTCCCCACATTCCTGCAGGTGAACTGTCTTCAAAATTTTAGCCAGAATGACTGAAATTTCCCACATTTAAAAGGTTGCTTTTTTAAAAAAAAACATATTTTAAAGGGAATTGTCCTTCAATTACAGCCTGAATGCTGAACCTGCCTGGACTAATGTGAGGATCAGTCTCTACCAGACTTAAGGGCTGATTGATAGAGGTTGAGTTCCAGTGACTGACAGCTTGGTGGTCAGAGCGTAATGGATGGTGGCATTATTGACAGCTTCCTAATGGTAATTATGTTTTAACTTTTGCATCTTCTTTTGACAAATTATGAATTATTTGTGTGTGGCTATTTTCAAGCAAGAAAAATGTAATTTGGCTTTTGGAAACCTGGATATGGGGTGTTCTTAAACCTCTTTATAGAAACGTGTGTTGCTGTTCCCTGCTCCGAGCAGGGGGTTGGACTAGATGACCTTTAAAGGTCCCTTCCAACCCAGACCATTTTATGATCCTATGCTTTCGATGTCTGCCTGGTTTCAGTCTTACGCAAAACCAAGAGGTTAATCCAGTGCTTGTTTACATCTAGTGTAGCCTAAAGGAGAGTGTTTGCAAATATTTCAGCAAGAAGGATTTGTCACTCCTCTGATGTCATGGGCAGGTCCCAGAGGTTTCTTGGATACCCCTCTGTTTTGCTGGGTTTTCTTCAGGCTGTGGGAGAGCTGAGCATCCTGTGTTCCCGCAGTGGGGACAGCCCCAGCAACCCGCTGGGCAGGATCCTGGGAATGCCAGGGCATCCAGGCTGTCTCTGGCCACCACACCATGCTGGCTTGGATTTGGCTGTAAAGGCTGCCAGGGGCTGCCCTCGCCTTTCTTAGCTGCTGTGTACACAAAAACTCGGGCACAGGGGTTTTCCCTTGAGTTTGGAGTGACTGTTGAGAAAAGTGGCTGGCTTAGAAAAGCCCTTTTTTTTATGGGACAGACTTTTAATATAAGAAAATGGAATTACCTCCTTTAGCCTCTAAGAGCAGCCTTGTTCTGTCAGATTCGTGGCTGGTTGTGGTGCTGAGCAGCATCAAGGAGAGGAAAAGAGATAGAAAAAGAGAGATTTGGATACAACAAGGTACCCAAATACCAAGGGAGAGAGTGGATATAGGGGTGTTACGCTGTTAGAAGATGAAACAAAACCAATAGAAAATTCCCCCTGGATCAAACCCAAATCTGAAACATGGATGCAAGTGAGAGGGTTTCACTGAAATGGAAGTGAGAAAAAAAGTGTGGCTCAGTGTCCAGTAAAACATGCTGTTCTTCCCAGAAAGAAGCCTCTTGCTTTCAGGCATTTGACATCAAGGCAAAGCCAGTAAAATACTTGATTTGCAGAACTGCTGGTTTACAAAGAGCCCAGGGCTTTGGGTGTGCATCCAGGGCTGCTGGAAATCAACATTTCACTCCCATCAGCACCTTAGGAAGAAAGGACCTCAGAATTTTTTAAACTTGAAAGATTGACTTTTCAGAACAAATGCCTTTGGATATATTTGTTCTTCTCTAATCTGTCATGCTGTGGGCCACTATAAAGGTAAAACAAGCTGCTGTTCTCGTGGTACCCTCTGGTTTGGAAAACAAAATGAAGATGATAGCTTTGAAAATGACAATGTGAAGGTGGAAACAGGGATCACCTTTCCGTGTGTGATGGTGGAGCCTGAAAGCATAGAAAGAATGGTCTGAGATCCCAGCAGCTCAACTTCTATTGCACAGCCCAAATTATAAATATAGTTTCTGTGTATTTTCATTTCCTGCACAAAAGCTGCAGGACTACTTGATAAACAGATGTGCTCACTAAAGGAGAGCATCACTACATGAAATTTCTTAGGGGAATCATCAGAAAATGTGTTTATCATGATCCTCAGAGGAAACACCAGAATAGTATTGTCTGAAATCACCACCTAAGACATGATGATTTTTAACTGGTTTATCACAGATTAAGAAAAGGCATATTTCATGTAATGCTGGGAGCTGACTGTTGCCGTAGTGTGGACGAAGAGAAATTTAAGTCTAATTTGTGCTAAATTAGAAAAAACACAAAGCACTTAAAAGTACTGACTAGTAGAAGCTATATGTTTATAATTTCTGGGCTAAGCAACAAAAACATCTTCTTGGCTTCTACTCTCTAACTTGGTTGGAGCCAGGTGGGGTCAGTCCCTTCTCCCAAGCAACAAGTGACAGGACAAGAGGGAATGGCCTCAAGTTGTGCCTGGGGAGGTCTAGGGTGGACATGAGGAAAAATTTCTTGCCCACAAGTGTTGCAAAGGCCTGGCCCAGGCTGCTTAGGTCAATTGTGGAGTCCCCATCCCTGGAGGGGTTTCAAAGCTGTGTAGATGTGGTGCTGAGGGACATGGTTACTAAACTATGTGGTGCCCTGGCAGTGCTGGGTTAATAGTTGGACTCAATGAGCTTAAAGGTGTTTTCCAACCTAAATGATTCTGTGATTCCAAGAAAGGAATGCTGCTGTTTTCCTGGAATCACCTCCTTCACAGCCTGGGAGGGGCAGCCAGCACACAGACCAGCCATGTAACAACAGGGTTAGTCCCCGAAATGAACACCAGCCATGTACCCACATGCTGATCCACTGCCCCATAGAGCCTGTCTGGTTGTGACTTTTGGGTGTCTGCAGTCTTCCAGCTCTGTACAACTGCTTTCTGAGACTGGATGTGCTCTCTTTACACTAGTGCTGTGCAAGGATACTCTCCTTTGGTCATGGACATGCTAGAGGACTCTCAGGAGATGGAGTTGCAACAAGCTCTCTATGCAGTGACACACAGGCTTTGAGCAGCTTCATAAGTATAAATCCTGGTGGGAAACATTCAAGTGTCACTTAAGCCTGTAGATGCTTGGAGAGATTTTCCATTTAGGGGGAAAAAAAAAAATAAAAAAATCATGTGTCTTGTTTTGTTTGTGGGTGTTTAATCACTGTTTTGATAAATTTCTGTTAGTCAGCAAGCTGGTCCCACAATAAGCTGATCTGTGAGCTTTGGAAAGGATACTTAACTATTTACTGTGCCAGTTTGCACTAGCTTCTCTCAGCCTTTGATTGTGCCATCCACTGGTATTGTTCTGCCAGAGGTACTTGTAATCCATAATCAACAGCCTGAAATGAGTGGCTGTACAGGATTTCCACAGTGCAGGTCATCCCAGAGCTACTGCATCTCTATCCTCCAAGTCCTGGACTTCATTTCTCCCCATGTCAAGTCATACAGAAAACTGGAGAAAAGAAAAGGTCAGCTGTACAGAAAACGTGACATTTATAACAATAGACAGGTCAGAAGAGGATTTGCTGTTTAAGACAGACACAATTAGAGTAGCTTCGCCCCTCTGGGCTCAAGTGAGCAGGACTTTGCTGGAGGAGCTACAAAGTGGATGTAGGGGCAGTGAGACAGGCACAGCAGAGCCTGTCCACATTCCCAGTAGTGTAAGGGTTTCCACTGCTGGTTTGCAGCCCATCCCATGTATTGTACTGGTAACACCTAGGGATTAGTGTAGTGGCTCCACATAACCTCACTAAATAAAACCACCCTTTCTTGACTACAGCAGGTGATGGCTCCTGCCTTCCCAGGGAGGTGGTGGAGGTCCCATGCCTAGAGGCATTCAAGATCAGGCTTGATGGGGTTCTGACTAACCTGATCTAGTTGAAGATGTCCCTGCTAACTGCAGTGGGGCTGGACTAGACGGCCTTGAAAGGTCCCTTCCAACCCAAACCTATGATTTTAAGGAAGGATCATGTCAGAGCAAATTACTGGTAAGCACTTGGTGCTCCAGAGCTCTACAGAGAGCAACATTCAGCACGTGACTGGAAAAGCGTAGGTGTGTAAGAGATGGAAAAAAGATTGTGGGGGACCAATGGAAGATGATACTGCTTTTCATCCAATTATTATTATTTTTGATCCATCTGGTGTTTAAACCAGCCCTGCCAAGTCATGAGGAAAAGTTCTTCTCTTCAGCAGTATTGCTGTGAGTTGATGTAACTTCACAGATCATTAGGGAAGTATCTGGAGAGGAAAAGGCCCTTTCAGGCTCAGGAAAAGCTTCATGGATTTCCACTTCTTATGTTGTGTGAAAAGCAGTCCAAAGTCTATAGGGTCAGACATCCACTCTGACTCTGCTGCTACCTAAAATCTCCTTGAAAGAAAAAAACTCTGTTTAGCTTGAATCTATCACAGCTGAACAAGCAGCAGAACAGCAGCTCCTGCAGGAAAAATATAACCTGTGGGTGGTTAAGCTCCTCTGAAGGAGAGAAAGAGAAATTTATAAAGGTGTGACTTGGGAGAGAAATAAAAGGGATGTGTGTTTCTGCAGCAAAAATAAACTGAATAATAGATTAAACTGGGAATTTATTGTCACAATTTTAGAGAAAGCATGTTCAGTAATATTTGGTTATTAAAATGTCTGGAAGCAACAAGGAGTTTGTCAAGGAATAGTGCAAAGCAAGAGTCGGATGTAGCTAGGAAAAAAGACGATGTTGAAGGCATGTCAGCTTGGAGTTTTTGCTAGAAAAAACTAGGTTTTTTCTTAGCTAGGTTCCTGTTCTTATTTTTTATGTAAAATAGATAAACATCCCTGGCTTCAGCCAGACATTGGGTGATTTTATTTCCTTTTCCAGGCTCATTATGGCACTGGTTGGTGGTGTGCAACGCTGCTAGCTCTTCTGGGTAGTAAATGGCTCTGACCAAAAAGAATGTCAGGTGTTTCCTGTAAATAGAAGATGACTGCCTTGCAGTCACTATATCGATTTGCTTGGTTCCCAGCTGATGTTTGAAGCTTCCAGAGTTGAAAGGAACCCCTGTCCTAGTACAACAGAATGTGGAGACTAATAATCTCCTCTCCTCTCCTCTCCTCTCCTCTCCTCTCCTCTCCTCTCCTCTCCTCTCCTCTCCTCTCCTCTCCTCTCC